>JACCGJ010003481.1:0-19529 GCA_013407085.1 Atriophallophorus winterbourni
TTGCACAGGACGATAAGTGGCTAGGTCGCCAATCGTGGCTAGGTCGCCATCGAGCTTCCAGATTTCTTCCGGTGGTATGCCAAAAAAGAGCGCCCACCACTTCAAACAAAATAGGTTCACAGATTTCTTCTGGTAGGATGGTTACCTGGAATGTAGAGCAAAAACTCCCCTCACCAAAGGTGAGGAGACATTAGTGCATTTCAAAGACCAGGTAAATACAATATCATTATTCAATTAGGGGCAAAATGCAGGAAATAGTGAGCTCCATACGGCATCAAGTCTATTCTTGAAACACATTACAGAGTTAGAGTTCACGACATCTTCAGGTAGGCAGTTCCAGTAGCTTACTACTCTTTCACTGAAGAAGTGCTTACGAGCATTAGACCTGACATGTTGTTTGGCCAGTTTCAGAGGGTGACCTCGAGTACCCACATTGGGTGCGAGAACATACATTTCACCTGGTTGAATAGTACTAAAACCGGCCATGATCTTGAAGGTTTCTATCAGGTCCCCACGCAGCCGCCTTTTTTCAGTGAAAAGAGCCCTAGACTTAATAGTCTTTGCTCATAAGATCTACCTGATTGCCCTTCGATCATACGAGTAGCAAGGCGCTGAACACCCTCAAGCCTTGCAATATCCTTTTCAAGATAAGGTGACCAAGCTTGAATGCAGTACTCGAGATGAGGTCTAACGACAGCCTTGTATATCGGTATGAAAACCTCCGGGGACCTGCAGGATAAAACTGATCGAAGGCGAAACAGCGCGCTCCTAGCACGATGTGCAGCTGCTGCACATTGATCAGCCCATTTGAAGTCCGCAGAAATCTCTATACCTAAGTCGCGTACTCTCGGCACCCCAGTTATCACAAGTGTACCATCTGGGCCAGCTACCGCCAGCTTCTTGCCGACTTTCGACAAGAGATAGCTTTTTGAGAAGTTAACTGGTAGATCCCATGTAACAGACCACTTGATAACCTTTTCAATATCGTCAATAAAATCACGTTCGTTCGGTGATCCAATAAACTTGACATCATCCGCAAAAATGTAGCAGGGACACTTAGCGCCGCTGCAAGTCATCGATGAAGATAAGGAAAAGTAGCGGCCCGAGTACTGATCCCTGCGGTACTCCACTTGTAACCCTTACTTTCGGTGAGTACGTACTACCCACCCTGACACGAAAGTACCTGTTGCTTAAGAAGCCTACTATCCAGTTCCTTAGAGGACCAACGATACCCATATAGCCTAGTTTGGTAGCGAGCAGTCTATGGTTCACTGAGTCGAAAGCCTTGCAGAAGTCCAAGTAGAAAACCTCAACCTGTTGGCCCTTATCCAATTTTCTGGTGACCTCGTTTAGAAAGCCCAAGAGGTTTGTTAGGCACGACTTTCCTTTAAGGAAGCCATGTTGAGCAGAGTCCAGCAACTTAAACTCAACTAAGTGCCTGCAGATCCGATCTCTGATCAGCCTCTCTAAGATCTTACACAGAATGACAGTAAGGCTTACCGGTCTATAATTACAGACAGATGAACGACTGCCGCTTTTGTGTATCGGGATAACATCGGCTAGCTTCCAATCACTCGGAATAACTCCATGCACCAGCGATGCGTTAAAAAGACGACCCACGCTCTCAGCTAGTACGGGCGCCAAGTTTCTAATAAACTGAGGGTGAATACCGTCTGGGCCTGCAGACTTATGTGGGTTAGTTGCTGCAAGCTGAAGTCTAATCTCCTCATTAGTGAAATATAGTCCCTCGAGTGCAGCAATGCCATCCGATTTTACAGAGACTGGTGTGATAGGCGGGTCTATTTGGCGGTCAATTCTCTGGACTGACTGAAAGTGTTTGAGAAACGCGAAAGCCTTTTCGACATCTGAAACTATATGGGGTCCGTTATCCTGTTGCAGGTTACCGATCCACTCGCGCGTTTTGCCTTTAGATTGGGCATAGCTATAGTAACGCTTTGGGCACTGCTTGATATTGCGTGCCAACCGTGTTTCAAATTCACGTTTCGCTTTGCGTTGAATAGCTACAGCCTTATTCCTCACTGTCTTATACTGTATCCAGGACCGTTGTGACTGTGAAGTCTTATAGCTTTTCCAGGCACGATCCCTGAATTTAATCACCCGACGCATCGCAGGTGTGAACCACATTGGCTTGTTGCGCCGCTTGACAGGAACCAACGGAGCAAACTTATCTTGCAAGCTCGAGAGACAGCAATGCAGCAGCTGCCAATTAGCTGCCACATCGTCACCTGTGTATTGCGACAAGATCGTTTTAGCTTCTTCTGTTACAAGATCCCAATCTACACAGTTGAAATCGCGCCTCAGTTTAGGAGGAGGTTTGTCAAACCTGAGTATTAGCTGGAAGCTTATCATAATATGACCACTCTTCCCTAGCGGAGGGAGGTATTCTACCTGTCGAAGGACATTGCATGCTGCCACGCGGCATTTCATGCCAAAGATCATTCTTCTTTGGGGATCCTTTGTTGTCGTGGGCACAACAACGTGTTTACCTTTGGTGATTCTGTCCAGGCTATTATAACCTGCTAGGAATTTATCACGATCGTTCTGTGAGATAAATTCAACTAAGAGAGGCCTTGGACTTATGCCTGTCGCACCTTTGGTGCCCTTCCACACTCCTACACGATGAACGCGCCTTATCGCTGGTCTGGACGCATTTCAGCATTTCGGAGCAGATTTCTTATGCACGTCCGGTCCAGTGATCTACGTGCTTTAGCCTCGCGTATGTAGGGTTCATCCTGATTCAGCACCAGGACATTACGAGATTTGTCTCGAATCCCTAAACGCGCTGATTTAATCATTTCAATGTCACTGGAGACTTTCTCGAGGCTAGAAACGACAGCAGCAAGTAGGTTTGAATGAGAGGAAGGAAGCCCACTGGTATTCAAAATCTGTTTCGATTTAGCCTTACTTCGACCTTTACGATGCTTCGAAGGCGAACCCTCTGCCGTGATAGTAGCAGCTACTGCTTGAGTCGACGCACTATCCACTATGTTGCTGTTTCGAGGCTTTTTGGAACGAGAATTTTTTCTCGTAATAACAATCGAATCAGCCTTAACCGACGGAATATCTTCTTTGGTGCTATCGCGTGGCTTTTTAGGACGAGAAGATTTAGTCCTCGTAAGATTCGATTTGTTAGTCCTCGTTGTGCTCTCCCTCACAACTTCAGCATAAGATTTTTTTCGGTTAGGTTGGTTTGGAGTGACAGGTTGCCGGGGAGAAGCGATTTTGGGTTTTTCTGAAAATGCCTTTTTCGCGGCCCATTGGCACTCGCTGCACATCCATTGAAGCCAACGCTGCGCTACATACACCTTATAATGCTCGGGATGTATTCCCGAACATTTCGGATGAGCCCATCTCTTGCAAGTATGGCACTCAATACCCTTAGATACCTTTCGGTGACATGAATTTTTCAAGCAACTAGCATTAATCATTGTGTAATCAGTAATGGAATAGTGAGCTAGAAAATAATTTCAGAGAGCGTAATAGAAAGCACGTCAAATTTGAACGTACCGCGTCTTTTTTATCCAAATCGCGGTACGTTCAAATTTGACGTGTTTCTATTACGGCTCTCTGAAATTATTTCTAGTCACTATTCCATTACTGATTACACAATGATTAATGCTAGTTGCTTGAAAATTCATGTCACCGAAAGGTATCTAAGGGGTTATTGAGTGCCATACTTGCAAGAGATGGGCTCATCCGAAATGTTCGGGAAATACATCCCGAGCATTATAAGGTGTATGTAGCGCAGCGTTGGCTTCAATGGATGTGCAGCGAGTGCCAATGGGCCGCGAAAAAGGCATTTTCAGAAAAACCCAAAATCGCTTCTCCCCGGCAACCTGTCACTCCAAACCAACCTAACCGAAAAAAATCTTATGCTGAAGTTGTGAGGGAGAGCACAACGAGGACCAACAAATCGAATCTTACGGGGACTAAATCTTCTCGTCCTAAAAAGCCACGCGATAGCACCAAAGAAGATATTCCGTCGGTTAAGGCTGATTCGATTGTTATTACGAGAAAAAATTCTCGTTCCAAAAAGCCTCGAAACAGCAACATAGTGGATAGTGCGTCGACTCAAGCGTAGCTGCTACTATCACGGCAGAGGGTTCGCCTTCGAAGCATCGTAAAGGTCGAAGTAAGGCTAAATCGAAACAGATTTTGAATACCAGTGGGCTTCCTTCCTCTCATTCAAACCTACTTGCTGCTGTCGTTTCTAGCCTCGAGAAAGTCTCCAGTGACATTGAAATGATTAAATCAGTGCGTTTAGGGATTCGAGACAAATCTCGTAATGTCCTGGTGCTGAATCAGGATGAACCCTACATACGCGAGGCTAAAGCACGTAGATCACTGGACCGGACGTGCATAAGAAATCTGCTCCGAAATGCTGAAATGCGTCCAGACACAGCGATAAGGCGCGTTCATCGTGTAGGAGTGTGGAAGGGCACCAAAGGTGCGACAGGCATAAGTCCAAGGCCTCTCTTAGTTGAATTTATCTCACAGAACGATCGTGATAAATTCCTAGCAGGTTATAATAGCCTGGACAGAATCAGCAAAGGTAAACACGTTGTTGTGCCCGACGACAACAAAGGATCCCCAAAGAAGAATGATCTTTGGCATGAAATGCCGCGTGGCAGCATGCAATGTCCTTCGACAGGTAGAATACCTCCCTCCGCTAGGGAAGAGTGGTCATATTATGATAAGCTTCCAGCTAATACTCAGGTTTGACAAACCTCCTCCTAAACTGAGGCGCGATTTCAACTGTGTAGATTGGGATCTTGTAACAGAAGAAGCTAAAACGATCTTGTCGCAATACACAGGTGACGATGTGGCTGCTAATTGGCAGCTTCTGCATTGCTGTCTCTCGAGCTTGCAAGATAAGTTTGCTCCGTTGGTTCCTGTCAAGCGGCGCAACAAGCCAATGTGGTTCACACCTGCGATGCGTCGGGTGATTAAATTCAGGGATCGTGCCTGGAAAAGCTATAAGACTTCACAGACACAACGGTCCTGGATACAGTATAAGACAGTGAGGAATAAGGCTGTAGCTATTCAACGCAAAGCGAAACGTGAATTTGAAACACGGTTGGCACGCAATATCAAGCAGTGCCCAAAGCGTTACTATAGCTATGCCCAATCTAAAGGCAAAACGCGCGAGTGGATCGGTAACCTGCAACAGGATAACGGACCCCATATAGTTTCAGATGTCGAAAAGGCTTTCGCGTTTCTCAAACACTTTCAGTCAGTCCAGAGAATTGACCGCCAAATAGACCCGCCTATCACACCAGTCTCTGTAAAATCGGATGGCATTGCTGCACTCGAGGTACTATATTTCACTAATGAGGAGATTAGAATTCAGCTTGCAGCAACTAACCCACATAAGTCTGCAGGCCCAGACGGTATTCACCCTCAGTTTATTAGAAACTTGGCGCCCGTACTAGCTGAGAGCGTGGGTCGTCTTTTTACCAGTCTCTTGCTTCTCAAACTCGAGGTCAGTCTTAAGTCGAGGGTACGGTCTTAAGCTAAGTAAAAAGCACACCAGGCTGGAATCCAGAACGCACTTATTTAGCATCCGTATAGTGAACGCGTGGAACTCGCTTCCCGCAGAACTAATCTTGGCCATTTTAGTAAATGCGTTCAAACAATAACTGGACGAACGGTGGCAGGTGCTCTTTCTAGAGCATTACCCTTAAGACTAAATACATCCATATTAATTATGAAAAACAACAAAAATCTTTTGAAAATCTTTTTTAAACACAAAAGTGTTTCTTTTCCATTTTTCGTTTTTGTTGAAATAAACTTCCGTCCATAGTCTTTTCATTCGATTGGACATGCAACATGCATTAACTCTTTCACCTCTCGGTGATGAGACCTTTCCCATCTTCCATTCACAGGTACACACGCCTGTGCTCCCTACGAATCAATCCTGGTAGTGGCGGTTGTTTTCAAGAAAACCGAAAGAATCTAGGCACGCGTTTCGACTTGGTCGACTATCGCCTTGTGATACTGATACTGAAACCCTCATCCATTGGAGTATCTGTGAACCTAGTGGTCTGAATCCGCGCATTCCCCAGTGACCGTTCTTTTACTGTCAGGGTGGGTGATGCATATACACATATATACATCTAACAAGTGGGGTTCCCTTGATGATCTTGATAACCAGCTGCTGACGTGAAAATAGACCGTAGGTCAGATAGCTCCGACCTGATAAATAACGTTGAAGCTGTGATGGAATAGGCAGATTATTGGGAACTTCCTCTTAACCATGAGAAGAATCAATGGCTCTCTATCCAGGCAGATAGCACAGCTGTGTAATGAATAGTCAATAGTGTATTGTGATAAAAGCTACAAGCTTGATGGAATAACCACAGGATAGCACATTGAGTCTGAATAAGTTTCAGCAGTTCAGCATAGTAGCCGAATAAAAACGTGCTCCATATTAGTTGGAAAAAAACGCTGTGGAAAGAGAGAAAGATACGGTGCAGTATCACAAAGATTATAATCGTGATAAAAGCATAATCAAGAATTGCTTATCGTGTAAAAAATAGAGGTCAATGCGTTCTTTAAAAATATTCTGTGATGGGACAGAAATAACCGAAAGAGGTATCGTTGAGGAGTATGAAAGCACAAGCCTGATCCAGGCAAAGTGCCGCCACACTGAGGACTGCACGTGGGCGAAGATACTGTCAGGTTGTCTAGGCCTAGACAGATATGAGGGGGAAATAGAAATGGTAATGAGACTTCGGCGTGTTTCAGCATGCAGCTCACTACCGTTGGCCAATCAATATAGCACGGTGTTAGCCGTACAGCACAGAAATGCTGCACGATTGCACATCCGTGCAGGACCGAAAGAGGTAGTGCGTTCCAAGCACCAGAAATCCGGATGGCCATGGAGTGTCTGTGGCAGTCCAATCTACTGTGTTGATGTGCCAACTTCAGGTGATAACCGCGATTTTCCGAGTATTGGGCCATTTTCAGCATACTCCTACATGGGTGAGTTTCTTCCGTCAATATCCGATACGCAAGTATCTGATCGCCTCGGATACGACGGTAATTTGTTGAAAACAATTGTAGAATTGTAAGACCTTCCTCGTAGCTGACGAAGCTAAGCCCCTTGACAAGCGATGTAGAAATTATCTGGCTGTTCTAATGCGTGGTGGTCATGTTTCAACCATAGGTTCCAGACGGATACAGCATACTCCAAGTGGGGCCTGATGTACACCTGAAGAAGAAACAGAAAGATACGTTGATCGATTGTTCCGAACGCACGCTTTGAAAGTCCAACGTTTCTATTCGCCATGCTTGAAGCTCTACTACACTGAGTATAACAACCCAAGTCATTTCAAAGTTTCCTTGTATCGCTGGGTAAGTTGATGACTCCCCAAATCTTGATATCATCCGCGAACAGGAGAAATGGTGATTCGACTTAGCTTCGAATGTCGTTGATAAACATCAAAAATAGGCGCGGGCCAAGAACTGACCCACGAGGTACTCCACACTGGATTGAGAATAGCTGTGAAAGGGTCTGTCTAACACGCACCCGAAAGTTTCGCGAACGTAGCAATGCAGCTAACCAGGACAGCAATATGGGTGGAATACCTAGTGCTTGCAGCTTGTTAAGCAATATCGCATGGTCAACTCAGTCAAATGCCTTGCAGAAATATAAGTAAATTACGTCCACACCCTGACCTTCATCAGCAGCTTTAGTCCAGCAGTCTGGCTAAAAGCAAATTAGAGGTACAGGAACAATCGAATGGTGGAGCTGCATACCGAAACACGCCAAAGTCTAGTTGCCATTTTCTCTCATATATTTTTCAGTTCGAGCAATTTGTATGTATTTTCGCACATGTGCGGTCTACTACTGCTCAACACTTTGCGTGATTCAAGGCTTGTGATTTTATCATCTTCATTGTATTATTAGTCTTAGTATTCTGACTAGATTGGGGGCGCGTTCTTTTCCGATCTAATCACCAATTACCATATCATTATTCATAGCATTATTCACACATAAAGAAGGCGTATTCCTTTATCATTACTACGGTCTATATGAACCATTACATGGATGTGCAGTTGTGCGATAATTTTGTACTGCAGGATGTGCAATCGTGCAGTACTTTGTGCTGTGTGGCTAAATCCGTAATAAATTGATTTGCCACCGGTAGTGAGCTGCATGCGAATTCACGCTGGAGTCTCACTCCCATATCTGTCTTGGCTTGGGCAACCTTGCAGTGTCTTAGCCCACGTGTAGCCTGTGACTATGGGGCATTTTGCCTGGATCAGGCTTGTGATTTCATTGATACATACAAATTGATTGCCCACCGTTGATGAGCTGCATGATGAAACATGCTGGACCATCACTACCTCTTCTACTTCTATTTTCTTTCTCATATCTGACTAGGCCTGGACAACCTGGCAGTATCTTCTTCTTCTTCATCATCATCATGAAGCACAAGTCTGGAGCCAGACAAAGTGCAAAACAATATGAAGCAGGAAAAGCAGATAAGCAAGCGCGTGAAAAAAGGAAAAGCAGCCAAGCGGAATGTGCAAAAGCAAATACGCAAAAATCAGCTTGTTTTTTAGTTTCACTGCATGCGATTTTGTGTTTTTTGTTTTGATTTTCTTTTTTGTTTATTTTTTATATAAAATAATACCGGATAAAAATTATGACACGCCTAATAAAATACACTGGCGCCACTGACTTCGGCTTAACAGTATCTTAGCCGACCTACAGTCTATGACTGTGCGTCACTTTCCCTGGATTACACTTATATATACATACACACATCTAAACCATTGATATTGGGTCCCATCAACTCGAAGTTGTTTGCGTCACCATAAACCGGCATCCTAATGTTCTTTTCAACAAAAGAACACCCGAAAGTCACAATGATATACGTTTTGCTCAATCTTCTGTATTGGCTCAACCGTTTTTTTCATTTTTCAACTTTCAATCCATTACGTATTTCTTCAACAAATTGTTTGGTCGTTACACTGTTTTCAGATGTTTGCTGCATAATAATGATAAAATTTCCATGCATAATATTTTGCAAATTTCTTTTGTTCTCTTGACTATTTTTCGTTAACGTTAGCACCATGAATGTAAACATGCATAGATAAAAACCTTGCAAATTCCTTTGCCACAGACACGGCTGATATCCGTGGGCACGGGTGTGCAATTGTGCAGTACTTATGTGCTGATTCAGCTAACACCATGCTAGATTAATTTGCTCTCAGTAGTGAGCTGACGAGAAAAGCTTGTTATGACGCATGGCTGTGAAAACTACAGGGAAGCTATCATGTTGATGTTGCTCTACGCGTTCACGAAACTTGTTTGAATGCATGTTCCATTCGAGGTGTAGGCACTTCATCCGAGTTTGTTTGTGCTTACTCTTCTATATCATCCGTAGCTATTGAAGTCGCACCCTTACCCATCTTTTCGAATTTTACTTTTTCGTGGTTGTGTGGCAATTAAGCACTCGTTACATTCTACCGGTGTTATTATGTCTGTGATGATGATGACCTGCATGCCAATACGTGCTTGGGTCTCAATACCATTCCTATTTTCCTCTTCCATATCTGCTTGGGCAGTCTGACAGTATCTTAGCCGACGTACAGTTTTTGACTGTGCGGCACACTGCCTGGATCAGGCCGGTGATTCCATACACACATATTCTTTGGTAGTTTGTCAGCATCTTAGCCCATGTATAATCCAATCTATGACTGTGCGGCACTTGCATCTTGGATTTTTATTTTATCCACAGAGATAACGTCATTTATTCATAATTTCTCCTCACTTTTATACTCCGCTATACTTTTGCTGATTTTCGTTAATAATTTTGGTCCATTTCAGTTATTCTTATTGCTATAGCAGTCGCCAACTTATCAATATTCATAATCTGAAAATGTCGCTAAACAGCTCCACAACAATTTCTCGATGCCAAACTTCTCATTTCTGAAAGGGATGCGCATGGCTATCAATCTTTAGTGTTTTGTTTTGCAAAATCAAAATGGGGAATATTCTGGCCAATCTTTGTCCTCGTGTATCTTCCAAGTTTATTTCAAAATATCGCAGGATGGACGTAGATATACGCCGAGGTAGTAGCACCGACTTTCTTGCAAACGACTTTGACAACGTTCTTCCAGAAGGCATCCAGGTTAATGATCAAGGCCATATTCCAAAAAGACTTAAAATCGCTCCTGAAGTCGGGCCAAAGATTTCCAAGGAGCACGTCCAGTTTCCGTTTTTGTTCGATGATGAAATCGCTCACTGGATATTGAATACACGCTTCATGTTTATCCTTCGTGGACCACCTGGATCTGGAAAATCCTATATTGCCGAGTGTATAAAACTGAGATATCCCTCCACGAAGGTTAGTTGACCGACGAATTTCGTGCAACTTTGAGCCACTTTTATCTACTTTAAACGCAAAAAATACCCTTTCGCATTTGCTAGTTCACGAAACACCGTATAGCGCATCACGTTTTATTTCATTTCCTATTTATGATATTCCAATGATTGCAGCTGATGAGAAGAAACAACCAAAATCTTGCCTAAAACCGTTTTACTTAACCGCCTTTATGTTTCCTATCTCACACCAGTCATGATAATTCTTCTTAAATATGTGTACCTCATCCTATACCTCTATGCTTGTTGTTGACATTCCTCGACCAATTATGGTTCATTTCCAACATGCTGATTTTCTCGTCAGCATCTTTATGTTTCATGCAAAGATGGAACAGATCATCATCTCACGACATCAACTCACATCTGGTTCTTAGTTAATGATCTTTACTCGAAAGTGATCAATCAAAGGTGAACTCGTCTTACTTACTGTTACTTTTGTGCGAGTATCTCCTCCTGAAGGGTGAGTAGGCTTCGTTGATGTCACCGATAAATAACCCGTGAGTCATCAAGTCTTGGGAATTTGGGTACAAAGCCGCGTCCCCAGCACCACTCGGAGTCTGTTCGGGTCATCTTCTCTAGCCTTTGCGCAACTAAGTGCGACCATAAATGTAACATGGAGTTGCCAGAAAAAGGTTCTGTGCACCAACTAACCGCCTACCGGACTCTGCTCCTGATTTTTTCTCAGGGTTTTCTCCATAGGCTTTCCCGCGATCGCGTATCCCGCCTCGACAGCGGAGGTTTGAAATCAGAGTTTTTCTTCCCCTAGATGAACTGCCCTCCCAGGCTAACGAGCTCCATCTGCCCGAAGCAAACTCGTTTTCAAGCGCCAGTTACTAGACCTCGCTCCTTCTCCTGTTGGTAGAAGCAGTTCCACCGGGCTCCGGGAGCCATTCGTGCAGGCCAGAGCTGGACTTGGCTAGGACGTAAGATGAATATCAGTACAGATCGTATCTCGTTTTTAAATGTTTTGTACCACAGGTGTTATCTGTCTAAATTTCGACTTCTTATTTTCATCAGTTCGCAATGTTCTGAATGTAACCGTGTTCGATTCCATAGTAGTAGTTTAACTACCTTTGATTTCCATGCTTTATTATTCCGCAGTGTAGCGCGATTCGCCATTCGTTACTTTGGTTTTCTGTTTTATCTTTCTGTGAGATGGATGCTTTTAGCACAGAACGCATCTCGATTTGCTCCATGTTGGGAGTTAGCTGTATAGTACAGAAGTACTGAACGATTGCACACCTGTGCCGCATACGAAAACACGCTGTAGTCTCAGTACCATTTGTATCTTTATTTTTGTCTAGGACTGAACAACCTGATAACATCTTAGCCCACGTGCAGTCTATGTCTGTGCGGCGCTTTACCTGGATCAGGCTTGTAATTTCATACATGCATTACATTACATTGATAGGCTAACGTTTAGTGACTTATGGTCTGCTTTTTGGATGGCAAGACATTTGTATCTTTATAAACCTCCAAGTAATCCGTACCTAAATGGAATCTGCTATATTCTACAGAATCAGACATGGAGTGTTCGTTAATTTTTTGTTGCTATTGTTGGGCTCCTTCGGTCGACCATGTCGACTAGATATACATCGCGAACGCATACCCCATAGCCAAGGGTCTACTTCTTCATATCAGTCCTCTGTTTTGGAATGCGTCCATTTTCCATTCTCTACACATGACCCAGTCTGTGTAAGCGGTTCTGTCGTAGTAGGGTGTGGATGCTTTGTTGACCGGCTGTAAAAAGCACTTAAGTATTTGTTACTTTTTCCATTCACGATATGTTCAAGATACCATGGATGCTAGATAATTTCCCATGTATTACGTAGAAATACATGATGAAACGATTCAGTTAGGTGAATTACTTGTTGTTTATACAGCAGTTCTCTTTTTACGACGCAGAAGAACTTGATCGTTTCTGTTTTCTTTCTCATATCTGTCTAGGCCTGGGCAACCTGACAGTATCTTAGCCCACGTGCAGTCTCAGACTGTACGGCACTTTGCCTGGATCAGGCTTGTGCTTCCATAAATGATCGTTTTTATATAAGTCTTTTCTAAATGGATCGTCTTGACGGGCCTTCACACCAAAACTTACCACACCCGCTCTCATATTGATATTCGTTTCCACGTAAAATAGCAATAATATTCTATTTTCCACTATTTTGAAGCGTTCACCTATTACATGTGCACGGATGTGCAATCGTGCAGTACTTTGTGCTGTGTGACTAACACCGTGCTATATTGATTAGCCAGACGTAGTGGGCTGGAGTCTCACTACCATTTCCTGTTCTTTTTTCTTCCTCATATCTGTCTGGGCCTGAGCAACCTGACAGTATCCTAGCCCACAAGCAGTCTCTGATTGTGCGGCACTTTACGTGGATCAGGTTTGTGCTTTCATACCATATCATACCATATACATTCCCATTTCCAGATATGTTCTGCCGATGACTTCTGGTACCTTGAATCAGACGGCATGGAATATCAATTTGACCCATCTCGGGTCGCCCAGGCTCACCAGTGGTGTCAAAATAAAGCTTTCGAGGCAGCTTCCTCCTCGGTATCTCCCATCGTGATCGATAACACAAACGTTCGCGCTTGGGAAACTCGTTTCTATACCGATTTGGCGCGAAAATTCGGTTACTTTGTCATCATGGTCACTCCACAAACCCCATGGCGCTTTGATGCCGATGCGCTCACGTTCCGGAACGTACATTTTGTCGGTTACGACACGGTGGAATCCAAAGTGCGAAATTTCGAGCACGTGTTCCCTCTGTATTACGGTTGGTTATGGCCTGGACCAGCTAGCGAACTGGGCTGCAGGTCATCCTCGATTCGTGAGAATGGCGATTCTCCCCCCGTAGACTCCTTCTCTCCCGAACACAGAATTTGTTGCGCTGGGCATGGCATGCTTTCGTGACGATCGTTGGCTTGCCTGACGTTCATGTGCAGCTCACTTCGGCGCTTTCTTTGCCGGATCGTAAGTTTGTCTCACTTAATATTGTCAATCCCACCGAGCTAGCAATTCCTCGCTTTACGACGCGATAATTTTTTGCAAGTTTGGTCGTTTTGCTGTTTGTTCTCATTGTTCTTCTTTCACCTAAAATCAAGGATGGCACGATGCATAAACCCTTGGAATACTTGCGAAAGAGAACATTTCCGATTCTCGTCTTAACTACTTAACAAGCAAACGGTGATATGGTAACACCTTCAATTTATGGTAACATCTTCAATTTTTGCTACGCTTATCGCCATCATTCTGGTTCAGATTCAAAGTTGATTCAAAGTGATTCAAAATTGTAATGGTCTAAAAAGCATTTAGATTAACAATAACCATAGGATGGATTTATGAGTTATATACAATACAATATACAATTGAGTTGCAATAGCCTAATAACTAGTGTTAAAAAGCCACATATAATTACTCGCATAGATTGGAAAATCTTTAAAAACCTCATTAGAAACGAAGATTGGACTGAATTTTTCCTTTCTGACAATTTTAATGTAACCTCCAAAATCTTTCATAATAAACTTTGAATCTGAACCAGTGGCATCTTCAGGGAAATTTAAGAGAATAAGCGTGCGCTTATTGCCATTATTTGTTTTCTTTTTGTTACATTCGGAGGCAATTTCACCCGCCAAGGACGGTCCCAAGCCCGTCTGAGAAAGGAGGAGGGTTGGGCTTAGGGCTAGCAACCCTATCCCGTAAAACCTACATTGCTACGGAAACGAAGACAACAGATCCGTGGCTCGGTCGTGTATGCAGGATGGATCCCAGTTCGCATACGAAGGTAGCCATTCACTGGCGTCCGCAAGGTAAACGAAAAGGGGACGGCCCAAGGAAACTTTGCGCAGAACGTTGGAACGCGAACTACATGCACAAGAATTCACGGTGCAGACGGCAACGGAAGCAGCGACAGACCGGAACCACTGGCGTGAAGTTGTCTTCGCCTCATGTGCCACCCGGCACGGAGAGGGATGAGCTGAGCTGAGCTTATCGCCATCATTATCAGGGGAAACGTTAACGGGGAAGCCTGTACCGAACGGTTAACTGCCATCCAACGGTGAAAAAATCAAATCCTAAAATGGGCTGCGGAATCTATGGTAGAGTAGTCGTAAGCAATGTGGGATAATGTGCCGACTCCTCGAATTGATGGTATGATGGTATGAAAGCACAAGCCTGATCCAGGCCAAGTGCCGCACAGTCAGAGACTTACGTGGGCTAAGATACTGTCAGGTTGCCCAGGCCTAGACACTGATGTTCAATCGTGCAGCGTTTATGTGCTGTGCGGCTAGCATCGTGCTAAATTGATTTGCCAACGGTAGTGAGCTGCATGTTGAAACACGCTGTAGTCTCACCACCATTTCTATTCCTCCCCTCGAATTAAAGATGCATTCTTTCAAGTTTCGTGAAAGGGTATGAGCGACATCAGCACGGCTGCTTCCTTGCGGCAAGCTTTTCCCGTCACTCCGCTTGACAGCATACAAGATTAATCAAACACTCCAAGAAGATGCTTACTGCAAGACCGCCAGTGAACACTGTTTCCAGACATATCTCTAAGCGAAACTAGCCATTGCAATACCTGATCATGAGGACCCCAGCTGCCTATTTCATATGACAGTTCGGCCACCACGAGATCTATGGCAATCGGAATGTTGCGTCCAAAAATGAATCGGTTTCGGAAATCAATTTCCGGCATCCGTAAAACATGACTAAACCAGCGTAACCTGTGCAGGTTGATCTGCTTCTCTATATCAACATCACTACCGAAGAGCTCATTACGGAAAGCATCGTTGTGTACGCGGTGGTAATACCGAGCTCGCAAAATTCTGCGGAGACAATAGTTGTGGAATACTTGGAGACGCCAAATGTGCTGTTTAAGATTTTTTACTCCTTATCACTCCACCGGTTCCTATAGGGTCGGTGCCTTTCTCCGGTTTCCTTAACACGAAGCTCTGCTGGGGATGCGAGCTAACTCACCGGTAGGAGTTGTTATGCAGTCGCGTTTATTTTCCTGATTATTATCGGTACTGTGATATTTTACCAGAGCAAAACTTAAGTTATAATTATCCGAATGGTTAACACTGAAAACGTTTATACTGTTAGTCGCTAACTAGACCCAACACTACGCGTAGCAAGAACAAAGGCAGATTAGGCTGAGGCTCGTCTGTGTTTATACACCGTTTCTTACGAAAACAATATGGCAGACAAATAGACCAATCAGAATAGCGAATCAGAAATTCACCGGGTTTCAAAGGTTATAATGCGTTTTTGAGGAAAATAATGCCCTTTCCTCAATACCTTCCTTTTTGAGATTCTCAATACCGGGACTTGCGTAGATTGACTTGCAACGTGCAATGGTTTCACGGGTTTACTTTTTCTTGTTGTCCATCCATTTTCGGTCAGTCGGTATTTCAGTCGTGATATATTCACCTGGTGCTGGAAGGTTGCATGTTTCATGCAGTATATCCTGTGGTAACCGAATCTTGACGAGCGTATCGGAGATTGCGGATTTCAGGCGTAACTGATTTCTGTGTCGTTTCATGACATCGTTTCCAACTTTGACATCGAACATTACACTGCCTCTGCGACGGATGATGTTACCATTGTTCCACGGGAGACTTGATTTTCTATAGTCGCGGCAGTTCATGGTTCAAAGCACGACAGTTGATTTTGATTGAGCGTGTTGCTCGATGTTGCAGATGACATCTTGATGATTTCAGAATTGACCACAACCCGGTACATGACACCGTCGACATGGATTATTTGCCACGGCTTTTCTGGTGTAGGCCATAATGCGATTGGTGTATGGTTAGGCATTTTGACTGTCTGCATGACTTGACGAAGAGTTCCATGCCTGCGTCCATACCAAGCCAATAGGCGAAACGGCGATCGATCGCCTTCATGCGTTTAATGCCTGGGTGCCAATAGTGGAATTATCGAAGGACACGATTGCGTAAATTCGTCGAAACAACAACGCGATCATTGAACATTATACACGTCAATAATTGAAAGGGATTCACGAGTGGTTGGTTTGAGGAATGCGGTCGTGCCACCATCCTCTGGCGCGGTGCAAATTGCGGACGTATGGCCACCTGTACTGAGCTACAATAAAGAGAACTTTGCCGACTCATTATCACCGTCCTCTGCTTGAATGGTATGGTATGAAAGCACAAGCCTGATCCAGGCAAAGTGCCGCACATTCAGAGACTGCACGTGGTGATATTACTGTCAGGTTGCCCAGGCCTAGATGCATACTTCTAAGTGAAGTTTTTGCCCATGTGCTGCACCCTTATTCCCATGACCGTGAATAAATTGTTGTTTATCACTTTTGGTCTACCTGTGGGAAACTGTCACACCGATTCCATTCGCTTTAACGTCTGCACTTTGCTGTTCTTATTAGTCCAAATTTTCCGCTTAGTATGTGTATCCGCTTGAATACCCTGATTATGCGGTACTTTACTCGACTCGATAATCTCGACTGCCTATCTCTGTTGTTGAATGTTCTTGGGGACTCCTGACTGTGCTTTCAATTCGTGCAGCCTGAAGAACCAGATGTAGGCTGACGACCTTGGCGGTCTTCTCTGCGCTCTTCAACTAGACCTATTTCGTAACCACCAATGGCGACCACCTTTGGATCACTTGTAATTCCTTGCAGTCCAAATTACCTTTTGTATCTTCTAGATGTCCCCACCTCGGATTTACTTCAACACTGGCTGTCAGCCACTGAACCGGCATTCGGCGTTGGTCTTCAAACATCCCCGGCTGCAGCGATACCTCACATCACGGCCAGGTTCTCCCGTTTCGGACGAGCTCCAGGCGCGGAGATGTACGGCCTCAGTTCGGCGGTGATGGAAAATCTACTCGGGCGTTTGTTCACTGTGCAAGTCACCGGTTTGTTTTTCTCCCTCCGTTCCGTTGGCATTCGGATCCGGTTGCCTGGTGACGAATTGGTGTTGCATCATCTGTGGGGTTCGGATGACCAAGCGGTAATTTTCCCGGATGAAAGTGCCACTGACAGAGGTTAGTTGTCTCTTGGTATCGCGTTCGTTGGATTCATCTGACCGAGTTGACGGGTAGTGTACGTTGATAACGCCGCATAAAATTCCTGGACGTGACTCACACAGTTTCACATCGAAATTATTCAGTCAAGCGCTATTGACCCTTATAATGAACTTACTTTTGTGCGACTATCTCCTCCTGGAGGGTGAGTCGGCTTCAATGAAGATTCTTGGGAATTTGGGTACAAAGCGGCGTCCCTAGCACCACTCGGCGTTTGTTCGAGTTAGCTTCTGTAGCCTTTTCACAACCAAATGTGACCTGCAAGGCAGCAGGGAGTTGCCAGAAAGAGGTAGTGTGCACCAACTAACCGTCTACGAGACTATGCTCCAGATTTTTCCTCAGGTTTTTCTCCCGAAGCCTTTCCCGCGATCGGGTATCCCGCAAGGCAGCGTAAGTTTAAAATCGTGGTTTTCCTTCCCTTAGATGAAATGCCCCTCCAGGTTAACGAGCTCCATCTGCCTGAAGCAAACTGGTTTTCAGGCGACAGTCACTCGCCCTTGCCCCTTCTCCTGTTGGTAGAAGCAGTTCAGACGGGCTCGGGAAGCCACTCGTGCAGGGCAGAAGCTGGACTTGGTTGTCAGAGGCTATTTGGGGCGCGCGCCATATGGGAACATTTTATAAGCAGTAGGAGCTTACCCCCGCCACCACCACCCGGCTATGACAACCTTTGGAACCCTTCTAATGAACACTATTTTAAGTTTGAAAGCTATATCTATACCGGTTTCTGGTTGTTGATCGTTCACAATCCTTTGAGCGCTTGACCCGACGTCGCTATGTATTTGAACACCGTGCGGCGTTTCTGGTTCTGTCGTCAGTGACTATGTTTCGTATTGTGAGCCAATCAATACTTAGCGGTACCTCACCCGTCTGATGTATTGTAGACGATGCACCCCTTCGGTAAGTATACGAATGTTCGTGGATGATTTGGCCATCTGTTGGGAACGGTAGTTCCACCGCATCCCAATTCCCGTTTTCATGAGATCACAGAGTGGCATGTTTCTTGAATGAAGAACTAGAATCACCGTTTACCTCTGTTGGCTTTCAGTTTCATTGAAAGGGTTTTTCACGGATGTGCAATTTCGCAGGTAACACCGTGCTAGATTGATTTGCCAAAGCTACCGAGCTTCGTGCGTAAAACGCTCTAGTCCAACTACTATTTTCTCTTATATATGTGTCTAGACATGGGCAACCTGAGAATATTGCAGCTCACGCGCGGTATCTGGGGCTGTGTGGCTCTTTACCTGAACCCAGGCTTGTGATTTCGTACATAAATACATTGAATGGGTGCGCGATTGTAATTTAAACTTTTAAAACGAGCGACAGTTTTCATTCCTTTTAGCGTAGAGAGACACACTCTCTCATGGCAGTATGTTGACGTCTTTTTTATCGTCTGAGTACTTTATGTTAACGCCCAAAGCGCCTGACTATTTGTAAGCCAATATTCACTACCTCGTGACTGGCGATGAACTGTCGTTCCAATACACGTTGTTGCAATGATTTTTTATGGAAGTCAGTGACTGCCATACAACGATGACATCATAAAATCCTAAGAAATCGCGAAGGGTGGGTCTTGACGGCTATGGAATCTATAGAAGAGTAAGCACACACAAACTGGGATGAGGTGCCTACTCTTCAAATGAAATATGCATTCAATCAATGTATGGTATGGTATGAAAGCACAAGTTTGATCCAGGCAAAGTGCCGCACAGTCAGAGACTGCATGTGTGCGGTTCCAAAGGTTGTCACAGCCGGGGGTGGCAGTGGGGATGAGCTCCCACTGTCTATATAATGCTCCCATAAGACGTGCGTCTCAAACAGCCTCTGACAACCAAAGCCTAGCTCCTTGCCTGCACGTGGCGGAACTGCTTCTACTGACAGGAGAAAGGGCGAAGGCGGGTGACTGGCGCCTCAAAACCAGTTTGCTCCGGGCAGATGGAGCTCGTTAGCCTGGGAGGGCAGTCCATCTAAGGGAAGGAAAACCCTGATTCGAAACCTCCGCTGCCTTGCGACATACCTGATTGCGGGAAAGGCTTCGGGAGTGAACCCTGA
>JACCGJ010003482.1:0-39542 GCA_013407085.1 Atriophallophorus winterbourni
TCATCACCAAAAGCAGTACTCGTCACGTTCGAGAATTAATCGAAGCGTGGTATTCGACCCTTAAATATATCAAAGAGCACATTCGATTGGATGGTGTCTACGGACCAATGAGAACACGCCAAGATCCAGGACATGCAAGGATTCTAGCCTACAACATAGTCAGCCAGTAATGTCGAATACTATGCCCGGCCCACCAAACCCAAGTCGCCCACCTATGATGCAATCAAATCGACTGTTCTAAATTTTTTAGTCCATTCAGGCGCTGAAATTAGCTTCATACCTAGAGCATCCATTTCCTCAAAACCGTCGACCTACAATCTTAAGTCTGAAAATGGCACTTGTATTAATACTTACGGCGAACGCCTTCTAACTCTCAATTTAAAAGTATGACGCAGATTCACCTGGACATTTATCATTCAGGAGGTTAATTGCCCCGTAATCGGTCTCGACTTTTGTCTCGCTTAGGTCTAACTGTGGAAGTAAAACATCAGAGATTAGTGGATACGACAACCTCCTCGCATGTGTCAGGCATCACTATCAAAGCCATTTCTCCGGTATCGAGGGTTTCACTACGGAATCTTCGACATTTTGTTCTATACTGGAAGTATTTCCATCTATTATGCAACCCCCAAGACAGACGGTCATATTGACCACATAGTCCCAAGCGGACCACCTATCTCTTATAGACCAAGGCGACTTCATCCTTGCTTACTCAAAATTTCAAATGCCGAGTTTGAGCATAATCTAGAGCTTGTAATCTTTCACCATTCCCCCATCTCCTAGTCGTCACCAATACATGTGGATCCATAGAAGACCGCAGGTGAGTGTAGGCTAAAAAATGTTCTTTGCACTGCCACTGAAATGTCTTTCATTGATCCAGAACTGACTTTATCTTTATCATTAACGACCGATACATCTGATTCGGCAGTAAGAGCTGTTTTACAACAAAACCGTCAGAACACAGACCATCGATTGGCATTTTTCGCAGAAGATTAATCGGGAACAAACCCACTAAACCACATTTGGCCATGAAGTACTTTCGTGTATTTAGCCACATGGCATTTCATTCACTTATTGGAAGGTCATTACAATATTATTTTTTACGGATCACAAACAGTTAACTTTTGCTCTGCATTCTAAACTCGATCATCATACGCCGCATGACACATTGATTAAAGTTCTCGATTCTCTACTAACATTGGTTAAGTCAAAGTAGAGGTGAACATGGTTGCCGATGCTTTATCAAGACATGACATTTCTGTTTTGTCCGCCGGCGCACGATTCGATCTCTCCCTTTTGGGTAACATCAGAGTGGGATTAATACAATGGAACGCGCTTAGTGTCGATCCTTCAATCTGCAGCAAATCGATTAAACGTACTCTTGTCAGCCCGATCCTATTAGTTATACTGAGATTTACCTCATGTTCTTATTGGAATTCATTTTACCATTAAAGAAGACATGCAATGTTCAGCCACAGAATTAGTTTGTCACACTATCTTGTGTCTCCCCGGGGAACTCGTAGTGCCTTGCCAGTCATCACCTTCTATGTCAGATTACATTACTCGCTTGCGATCGTTTGTGTCGAAGTTGGATTATACGACTCCACGACAGCGTCATGTCCACCAACAGAAATCACCTCATCGCGATACGTGCGATTTTGTTTTTATGCGACGTGTGTCCCTATGTAAACCACTTCAACTATCCTATCATAGACCACGCAGGGCTACTAAGAGTAAACGCAAGTACTTTATTTTGAATATGAATGGTTGATGCCTAACGGTTTCTATTGATAGTCTGAAACCAGCTTTCATTGAGCTTAAGCTACCAAATCCATTGACGATGCTTTCCCCTCAATCACAACCGCCGTGTAATCCTTATGTGTCTATCACCTCCGTCGTTCATCCCAGTGCCTTCCAGGCCCGTTGAAACTCAAACCGATAAACATGTGCGTTGGCCCAACCGTCGAAAGAACAAAATATCACGACGTACGATCACGCCTAACATTCACTTTGGGCATTCAAACGGTCAATTCTCTCATGTGTATCTTGACCTCGTCGGTTAATGCCATCATCGAACGAATCTTCATTCTTCCTAACGGCGATCTGTCGCTTTACAAGATGGCCGACTGCTTTTCCCATCAAAGACCACGTTCTTAGTCTTTAGCACGTGTCTTCGTCGAACACTGGATTGCCTATTTTGGCACAGCATTTATAATCGCAGCCGACCATGACGCTCGTTTTTATTCGGCAATGTTCCGAGATTTGTCTCTACATCTTGGCTGTCAGCACATCCGAAACACCGCCTACCATCCCCCCGCGAATGGATTGGTTGATGGCGCCCCGCCGACAGGTCAAAGCCGCTTTTGCTGATCGGTCCGATCCTAATAGTTGCACTGAGAATTTATCACTTTCTCTTCTTGGAATTCGTTCTACCAATGAAGAAGATGTGCAATGCTAAGCCGCAGAGTTAGCTTGTGGCACTACCTTGTGTCTCACCGGTGAACCGTTTCTGCCATGCCAGTCATTACCTTCTATGCCAGATTTTTTAACTCGATTTCGATCGTTTGTGACGAAGTTGGATTATACGACACAACTTTAGCGCCATGTCCACCAACAGAAATCACCTCATCGCGATACGTGTGATTTTGTTTTTATGCGACGTGTGTCCCTATGTAAACCACTTCAACCATCCTATCATAGATCACGCAGAGCTACTAGCCGTAAACACAAGTAGTTCATTTTGAATATGAATAGTCGTAACCTCACGGTTTCTATTGATCGTCTAAAACCAGCTTTACTTAAGCTTAAGCCACCAAATTTATTAACGATGCTTTCCTCTCAATCACAACCTCCGTTTAATCCACATGTGCCTACCACCGCCGTCGGTCATCCCAATGCTCGAGTACCTTCCATTTCCGTTTAAACTCGAACCGGTGGAGAAGTGCGTTGGCCCAACCGTCGAAAGAACAAAATATCACGACGTACGATCACACCTAACATCCACTTTGGGCATTCAAACGGTCAATTCTCTCATGCGCATCTTAACCTTTTCGGTTAATGCCATCATTGAACGGATATTCATTCATCCTAACGGCGAACTATCGCTTCACAAGATGGCCGACTGCTTTTTCGATCAAAGACCACGTTCTGAGTCTGTAGCACGCGTCTTTTGCGAACACTGGATTGCTTATTTTGGCACACCATTCATCAACGCAAGCGACCCTGGCGCTCACTTTCAATCGATATTGTTCCGAGATTTGACTCTACACCTTGGCTGTCAGCACATCCGAACCACCGCCTACCATCCCAACGCGAATGGATTTGTTTATGGCGCCCCGCCGGCATGTCAAAACCGCTTTTGCTGGTCAGTCCGATCCCAATAGATGCACTGAGAATTTACCACTTGTTATTCTTGGAATTCAATCAAATATTACAGAAGACATTCAATGCTCAGCCGCTGAGTTAGTTTGTGGCACTACCTTGTGTCTTCCCGGTGAACTCTTTGTGCCTTGCCAGTCATTACCTTCTATGCCTACCCCCTCCCTCGTTCATCCAAATCCTCCAGTCCCTTCCAGCCCCGTTAAAACTCGCACCGGTAGACATATACATTGTCCCCAACGTCTATCTGACTATGTGACCTCATTGACATTTCGAGCGTATGTTATCCTTTCTCTAAGCCAAACTAACGCTCTGTTTGGAAATTATTGTAGTGAACTACTTTCACTTTGTATCTCCGTGTTTTGTACATAAAGGTTTTATGCCTTTTTTGGTTATTCGTCTATTGGCCTTGCATGCATCAATCGAATTAATGTTTGGCGGTTTTCCAACTCTCGGACTTCGTCTTTTTTGTGGTTGCGAAGTTTGTGTGCGCTACTTCGTGCGGGAATTGTGATTAACGGATCCTGCTACATTTTCGTGCATTCTCTACCTTTGTTTCCATCTCTTGGATTTTCCCGTGTGGATTATCTCGCTATCGTTTGAGTTCACTGGATCTTTAGTTGGACATTTGCTCGTTTGGTCTTTTAGAGAGTTCATTCCATTTTGGTTTCTATTTTGTGTAGGGCAGTCTTATTTTTGTTCCACTACACAATCAGCACATGTGGAGCAGCGCCGAAGTCCCAAAAGATCCCAACGTTTACTAAGACCAGCTAAAACATTGCAATTACAACAGAATAAACGATCGTACGAAACTTTATCGGTAAGTTACGTATACCCCAGCAACAAACCTCCCTTTCCGCTACATACATATTGTCTGAATTGCTCATGACAACAAGCTTCCATCGATCTCACTAGACCATTTTCCATGATTATTCTGTACCTCCACACGTTCGCTATGTTTTTTCTATATAAATACAAACCATGTCCTCGGTGAAATAACGTTGAAGCACGGACTTCTGCTCAACGTTCCATTCCGGCCTTTTCTGTTTTCCTGATTATCCGTTTATGAGCAACACATTGATTGATAGAACGCAACGAGTGTCTCCGCATTCATCATAACACATTGGCTAATTAAATGTACGTTATTATATAATGTATACTCAACTCGTCGTATCTATGTCTACAAGACTCAAGATTTATGGTTTGAAAAGCAATTAACTTTACAATAACCATAGAGTGGAACTATAGGTACAAATGTATATATATATATATATATATATATATATATGTATAAATTAAATCACAATCAATGCGACAATGATAGTTTATTAATAGTTGGTGTCAAAATTTGGATTAGCTCTCATATAGTCGTCAATTATCGATTTGAATATAGATAAACTGTTTGAGCTTACCAAACCGGCAGGTAGGGAATTCCAAACAGACAATAACGAATGTCACTTTTTGAAGCGAAGCGAAGTGCGAAGCGAATTTTCGAAGTGCCCTAACTGCAATTTGCAATGGCGAATAGTATCAAAGCGAATATCCGAAGTGCACTTCGCAATGGCGAAGCGAAGCGAATATTCGGTTCGCTTCGCAGCTTCGCTTCGCTTTAAATCCCAAAGCGAAGTATTCGTTATTGTCTGATTCCAAACAAAGCACACGCGCAACATCTAAATGCGTGGCAGTTCGATTCGAACGCACCGCTATTGCTATCTCTCCTTAGATCATATAAATATCATACACGCTGGATAATTCACATAATGATTGAAAAGTAAATCGTGGCACGCAATAATTGCATCAAAATAATTTTGTGCAATTACTCACCTCGATCTATCATCCTCAAGCAGATCGCGTCATTGTACTGTCGCTGAAATTTTCGTGAATTCGATGTTCACTTATACGATGAATTTAAACGTTCTCCTGTCTCACATGCACAATCCATCGAATGTCTATAATATATGAAAATGAAATAACGTGTTTCCATTGACACCTCAAAAAATGTATCTGTCGAATTATGTCTTCGTAATAGCTTCCATTGATTTATCTTTTGTGATCCATACTGCGATCCGCCGGAGTGAAATCTTTTTATTTTTATCTAGCATTAGTCTTCTTAAATATTTTGTTCACAAGCTACTGAGATTCAATTTTACGAAAAACAGAACTCACCGATATCCCAAGCATCCGTCAGCGCGAACCGTTCAATAAATTTGTGTCTGAACCCAACTGAGCAGTTGGTTTCTACTCCTCGACTCACAAAATGAGCATGATATTGTATTGAACGAAAAATAAGTTTGCTCTGTGATGATTACTCAATACTCTCATGTCCGCTGCAAATCGATAATGCGGTGGTCGATAAACGCGTGACGGAAATCAATCAATCGATAGCTGGGCTCGGAAGCGTTCAAATCCATCTGGATGCGCTGAACGCGGTTGACAATGCATACAACATTGATTAGAAGATTGTGATAAAAAATATGCCAAAATTCATTTATAAAGCGATAAGTTATCGTAAACAAGAAATAGCTGAAACAAGCATCGTAGCGCGTTAATTAAACTACACCAATTGCTGTTCCCAAGAAACAAAGATTATCACGGTAGTTGAATATAATTGAGACCGATTGGGAATACTTATTCATGGAAAGAAAGTTTGTGATGAATCGGTCAGAGCAGTTTTTGTTAACGTTAGCCTTCTGACACAGGAGCTTCGTTCAACCAATGGTATCTCATAAGTACCTCAAACCCGCATCTGTGTCGATTGACGTACGATATACTGTCGTTCTTAGCTTGCCGTTGTCTTTCTGTGCGAGACCTTCCGAGAATGGAAGTCTCCCTTTCATAGACTCAGTTTCTTTTGTAACCAATATTTTGGATCCAAATTATTAAGATAACTATGAAACGCTTCGAGTCTGTTGCGCTTTATGATGATGGATGTATCTTCGACATAGCGCCACCATATCTTTGGCTTTAAAGCTTCGTTTTTTCAAAGCTAGCTCTTCGAAATACTCCATGTACATATGCGCTAGCACCGTGGAAATAGGTGACGCATCGCTGAATACTATTTTGTTTGTATAGCTGCCCAGTAAATAACAAGTGGCTCAAATTTAGACAAATTGCTACATCGTTGACTTTTTTGTACACTCAGGTTTGTATGATACTTCAAGGTCGTATCAGAATTGAGTGACTTTCCTTGGCAACGCCTAAGTGCTGGTAGTGTCGACATTGTGGAATCCTTATAGGGAAAGACTTCACGCAAAGGCAGTTAAAATAAAGGCTGGGGCAAATGCGCTGAACAAGGTGGGTGGGGCGGATATCTCAACAATCTGGCGTTCGGTTCTGCAGCGGATAATGATTAACGTGCATAACGCCTAATGCATACGCAGTCAAAGCAAGTAGCCTTATCGGTCAGTGGACATTGTTCACACATGCACTGACAAAGCAATTAAGTGATTATACAAGATGCAGCTTGCAACGACTACCGTGGGTGCACACGGATTACGCGAGTAATAGGGAACGCGGACGTTATTAGCACCTGCACAATAAAAAAAATCAATTCGGGGTTTACCAAACGTAAGGGGCGGATAAATTTGCCTTGATCTAGCCTGTCTACCTTATGTAATGTAGGTTTGATCAGGTAATTGCAATTGAAACCTGAACCCTGTTCGTGCTGACACCAAAGATTTTTACGAAACTCCTGTTTCAGAAGCGAAATGCTACCAAAAAATATGCTCTAATCAATTCATCGCAAACTTTCTTTTCATCAAACACGAATTATGATTTAACTGAAAGTGCTGTCAGGCCTATGCGAGAAATATTATCGTGTCGTCCCGGTGTATTCAAAAGCCGTAATCCTGCGGGGTTGCAAAATGTTCGATTTTCTGAACACAAACAATTATTAATCAGAGTATTAACTAATAGTGAATACTACCCCGTAACGTTGCACATTCACCCAACTTGGATATATTCAAATCGAACTTGGACAACTTCATGTCGACCAATCCAAACATTGAAACAATATATTCTGCATCATAAAGCTTTGAACCCATCCATCCAAGTAAATTATACATATTTACCCTATCAAACCGGTTGAAAACAATTTCTGCTCTATGTATTTTTACGTGATTCCTGAACTAATCAGTAGGCATATTATTCGCATATTATTCTGTGGTTTTAGTAAAGCTATGTGCTTTTTAGACCATTAAAATGAATTGAATTGAATTGAATTAAAAGCATTTAGGTGATCGTAACAGACCACAAATTGGACCAGCATAGTGCTCAGCAATCGATCGGAATATGTTTGGGACCGATCGTGTATTCATGATGCTGAGAAATTTGAGTGAAATCGGTTAGAGTAGTTTTTGGGTAACGTTTCACTTCTGACACAGAAGCTCGTCATAAAAATCGGAGATTGGCGAGATCCAGTTTGTATACCTTACGTAAAATGTACATCTGAAGCGATACGTAGAATCTTGAACCAGGCGGCCATACGTGTGACTTATAAGAAAGGGAAAATTATCCGTTCGGTTCTGATGCACCTCGAGGAAAAGACACCTTTATCTAGCGTCACGAACAGCATCTACAGAATCAACTGTAAGCAGTGTTCGGGTGCTTACATAAGGCAGTCTTCCAGGGAAATTCACACTAGAATCGAAGAACACCTAAAGCGTGTCCGGAAACAGCCCCGGGATGCGAGGGATTATCAATCCCTTATTCGTGATTCCGCCTTGGCGGAGCACGTTTTAGATACGGGCCACAGCGTCGATCTAGACAATGTGGAAATATTAAGATGCGGTATAATACCGTATAGCGAACGCCTACATGCGAAGGCGGTCGAAATTGCCGAGGCGGTCAATAAGGTGCATGGGGTAGAAATCTCCATAATCTAGCGCTCGGTACTGCTGCGACGGTAAATAGTTATTATTCACCTTATACCTACTAGTTAATTAGATTGTTGCTTTTCTTCAAAAATAGGTTAACCTTCACCTCTTTAGTTATGTACTTTTACGCATGTGGACCGCCGTGTCAACTGACCTTGACCGTGTTCAGCTGTATCAGATTGATAAGGATACACGCTGGTAGGAAAATCGACCACTGAGACTGGTCATTCCCACGAGACGTGACACACACTAGATTCAAGAATTTATGGTATAAAAAGCCCGTAGCTGTACAACTGTTATGATCAAAAAATACTCCGGGTTTCAGCTTCGTAGCGTTGTTAACAGTTCGATAAAGCAGTTTGGGATTTCGCTGCATTCTTACCACCAGCTGAAGCTGGTGATATTTTTGTCCTCTCGGATGAGATTTGTGACTTGATTCCGCAATTCGCGAAAGTTTGCCCACGTCGAATCAGTTCTGGCAACCTTGTGAATAGCCCATGCCAAATTTCGCTTTGTCAACCATTTTCTAGTGCTGCTGCGAATACTGAATTGTCGTTCTTTGCTATTATGTTTCGGGACATATTCAGAATTGAAATGTATCATGTTGATTATGTAATCTGTCAGGGTTGTGCAATGCGAGTTCGGATCACTGAAATTTATATTATGTTCATCAAAACTACCATTGTTTCCATCAAACCAATGTAATCAACTTTTCTATTTCGTTTTGTTTGCTTTACAATTCTACTGGCGTTGCACACATATTGAAATAGCAGAACGAGGTGGTCGCTTCGACCCAGGGGAGGGTGATACTAAATATCTTCCATGGCTGTGGCATTTAACATCCTTCGGGAGATTCCTATGGTTATCTTTCCAGTTAGCCCTAATTGATTCCATCATACCTTTCGTTAAAAATGTTACTTTCAGAGGTTTTGGCCCGTCACCTTTATATTTTGGTGACCGAGGTATTCTAAAAGTGTCCACCACCACTGACTCGTGAGCTCCGATGATGTCGGCAACGCAGAGCCACTGTTTATAATCGTGGTGCTGTATTTCACTTCCAGAAGTAGTGTTAGTTTTTTCGGGAACACCAAGAAAAACAACACTGCGTTGATCAGATATGTTCGCATTGTTTAAATTTCCTTTCCTCTCCTACCACGGAATATCGGCATGCATGCGACATTTAGTATGTGAACATGTACTGAGCAAATAAGAGTTTAGAATAACGTCTTCCATCTCTTTTTGGCTTTTGAAAGTTATTCTCAATAAACGTGGTTTGTCGAGATGAGGAGAATTGGGGTGCCGACTTAGGCGGGTTATTGAATGAGGCAGTATCGAGCTCATATCCATCATTGGACACAGCCGGTACCATTGTTCAATGTCGTGAGTTCTACTCGAGAAACGTGTCCCTGATGTCTCTGGTACATTGGTGAAAATTACACTGAGATTCATCAAAGTTGTTTTCATTTCAGTATTAGTTTTTGAAGTAGATGAATTCTGCTGGTGGACAGTCAGTACAAGCCCTTTCGACTTTCTAATGTGACTAACATCTGAGTGGCAGCTAGCTTTTGCATCACTAAACTGTTCAGCCTCCCGCAAATTCTCTTTGAGTAACGGCACAACTTGTGGAGTTACGGGATGTAGCGTTAAGTTCATATTGGTTTCATTTTTCATTTATTCTGGGCATTTACTAATGACTTCAATGTTTTCTCGAATTTTTGGGAACAGTTCTCTAAGTAGTTGATGCGATTCTCTGGATCTCCTGGTTGTGATACTTTGGTCCTTGCGCCGTTTAACGGTTTTGTTCTACAGACGCTGCACACATAACATACACTTGGAATTTTAGGATTATTAATAATGACTACTGCCTCGTTAGTCAAAAGTTTGTCGCACTTAGAGTGGATCTTAGTAGAGCACATATAAACAGGCAATAACGAATACTTCGCTTTGGGATTTAAAGCAAAGCGAAGTTACGAAGCGAATATTGTTGAATATTCGCTTCGCTATCGCCATGGCAAAGGGCAAAATAAAACTTCGCTAAAACTTCGATATACTTCGCTTCGCTTAAAACGAAGCACAAGTGCAAACTTCGCCGTAAACGAATATTAGCGAAGTCTTCGCTAAAAGCGAAGTGTTCATTTTTGTACTTTATTATTTTAACCCTTTGTCTACGGGAATTGTTTTTGATGTTGACACTTGTTTACACTCGACTAGCTCTAAAAAGAGTCCTGCGAGGATCACATGACAGACACCGCCAGACAAGTGCTCTCCTATGGTGACTGAAGGTACCGACGTAAGCTAATGAGCAACCGACTGCTTGTTTAATTGCTATAAGCTAACATTTGAGGTGGTAACTAGAGTTACCGTCCATAGACAAAGGGTTGTACTTTAATGTTTTAAATGTATTCGCGTAGGTGTGTGGCCGGATGCGAAGGGCGTGGGTGTTTTAATCTGCTCGGGTGTTTACCGCTCTGCGTGGGTGCTTGCCGCCTTGCCTGGGTGTTTGTTTCTTTCGCGTGCGTGGTTGGAGGACTATAAATAGGATGAAAAAGCCGTGTACCTCAGGATCAGGTCTCATGGTCACCTCTTCTACGAGTGCGAGCAGAGCATCAAGGTGCTCTTGGCCAACTTGGCCCCAGCCGCCCCACCATCCATTCAGATGAGGGAACCCGCTTGCCAAGATCTTGAAGGTTTTCTCCAAGAGCACCATGACCTTGATCTTGAACCGGAATTGGCCTTTGGCAGCGTCGATCAATCCCAGTCTAGTCTCAACCAGCCCCAGTTCCTCCCTATGTCAAGGAGATGAATGAGTGGATGGCGTCTCCTCTGGAAAAGGAGGACATCGACGTGCTCGAGTACTGAAAGATGAAGACCAAGAAGCTCCCTCTACTCGCAAAAGTCGCCCGGTAAGTTGTTTCAAAGTTAAAGGTCACTTATTTTCCGATTTATTATAATTTTTTCTCGTTATTCACCATACTTCGCTATAATATTCGATAAACTTCGCCATACTTCGATATTATTCGCTATATTTCGACATATTATTTTCTATTCTTAGATGTAGTATTGCTATACTTCGATATAGTATTGCTATACTTCGAAATAGTAGTTTAACTTTTGCACCCATGGACCCACTGGAACCTAATACAAAACCAAATACAAAATTCTCCAAATACCGCTTAAACAAAATACTCAACCTGTCTCATTTTCTTTCAGGATGGTCTACGCCATCCCGGCTACCTCGGCCTCATCAGAGAGGGTCTTCTCGGAAGCTGGACTCGTGACAAAACCCATTCGATGCCTTCTGAACAACGAGAGGTCCAGGAGCTCGTTTACATTCATGACAATTACGAGAGAGTGCTCCCCTACATGAAGAGGATGAAGATCCACATCTAGGAATTCACCAATGGGGAAGGTACCATCACTCAGAGTCAGCAGCTCAAAGACCAGGATGACCCTGAGGCCAACCTTGAGGAGGTCGTGTTTGTCGACACCCAGGAGCTCACGGCGGGGGACTACTCCCCTCTGACTGGAGGCAGCCGGACCAGTTCCGGCACCAGGTCCGGGTCCAGAACCACGGTCTCAGAGACCGAGTCAGAGGAGGAGCCTAATTGCCTGTGAGATGAAGGTTTTGTATATTTCCAATGCCAAAGCTCATGAAAAATTCCTCCCTTGTAAAAAAGTTCTTTCATGGTCAAAAATAATTTATTTCGGAATTCGTTTCATTTCAGCGAAGAATAGCGAATTTAAACGAATATTAGCGAATTATAGCGATTTGTAGCAAGGTTTTTGTCGAAAACGAAGTTTTTGGGGGACATCGAAGTTGAGCGAAGATTATTCGCTCATATTCGTTATGGCGAAGTGCACATCGAATATTCGCTTTGATACTATTCGCCATTGCTAAGGGCACTTCGGAAATTCGATTCGCACTTCGCTTCGCTCCAAAAAAAAGTGACATTCGTTATTGTCTGCATATAACACATGACTACTTTCGATTTCACACTTACCCCCTTTCTGCAAATTTGCCACGTAGTTTTCTTAGGTCTAGACATCCGATAGCTGTTGAGGTTGTCTGGCCAAGATCGTTGAATGTGGGTGTTGATAGCTTCCACTGAAACACCTAGGCGCGTATCGATTGGTTCACGGTTGAGAGATGAAATTTGCGAGGTTCGCGTGGAAACGTATCGCAATGTATTGGATGCAAATTACCGAGTAAAACAGTTGTGGTGACCGTAGATTTGATCTCGCACAAATGAGGCACGGCTAGTTGAGTTCAGCAGGAGAAGGTCTTCCGAACGATATCGGTCAAAACAGCGACAACAAATTTTGCTCGCGCACACAATTTCCACGGTGGAAAATAGTACCTTCCAAAATATTGATCACATGACACTAGAACTGATTGTGTTCAATAGATCTCTTCAAGCGAAATCGAATGGTGTAAGAATATTCCAGCGAGTGACGAGTAATGTTAAAAGTATCAGAGCACAAAATTATGCGTCTGCCCGTTTACGTGTCTATTGTCTATTACTATAGGCTGTTTAGCGGTAAGGTCAAATAGGTGGTGGTGGGTTGACCGCTACTTAATCATGTTCCCTGTCCTGACTATCACATCAAACTAACAATTCCTTTACAAAGGCAACACGTCTCCTTAATCTACGCAAACGGGTATTTGGGAAGTTTCGCCCAAGATATTCCCGATGATCATGAATACATACTTGAGACCAGCCACAGAATACGGTGTGCAGTCATGGTCTCCGTGGCTCAAGAATGATGTGGAACTTATGCAGCGAATCTATCACCTCTCAACAAAACTAGGTCTCAGCATCCGAAACAAGCCTATAAAGAAAGGATAGCTCAACTGAATCTGTTCGACTTTCCCTATCGACGAGGAGAGGAGAACTTATCTTACATTACAAAACATTCCATACCACGAACCGTCCCTTACATGATTTATTCGCGCGAAGGGTTACGAGAAATTATCGGACCCATGAATATGTGCTGGTGGTATCCCATTCCCGCCTAATGAGTAGAAGGTATTTCTACTCTGTCCGTGTGTTTTACTTGGAACAGTTTACCTTTAACCTTCCACTAGATTGCACAAATTTAAAACGAAATTTAACGAATTTTTATTGAATTATTCGTTTCCCCAACACTTATATACTGCTTAATTTAATTTCTTATCTTGTTTATCATTGCAATTTTTACCATCCTATGGTTGTTGTTAAGCATGTTGTTTTTTATACCATTTAAATATTTGAATCTAAATTTTTATATCATGGAACACTACTTCAACCATGTATTTGAAAACTTGACCGATCTGGAGTCCATAATCATGATAATAAATTTTAAAATGAATCGGTTATAGCAAGATTTTGGTAACTTCCCGCTTCTGAACACAGAAGATTCGTCAGACCGAGGGTGTCGGTACGAAGTGTTCAAGTTTAAATGGCATTTTCTTAACCAATGCTGATTTCTCTAAGCTAGACAGGGGAGATGAAGATAATTGATCACACATCCTAATTGCTGTGTTCATCCCTAATTGTTTATTAATTGCACAGGTCAGCGTCTGCTGTCACACTGCTTACGTAATCATGTGCGTATTAGGTGTGATGTTAGTTAATCCTTATACGCTGCAGAACCGAACCGAGATATCCGCCCCATCCGCCTTGTTCACCGCATTCGCCCAAGCCTTTGTTATTTAAGCAGCCTCGGCGTGAAGTCTTTCCTTATAAGATTTTACACCCCATCTTATCACTTCCACGTTATCAAGATTCCCGGGGTGTCCAGTGTCTAGCACGTGTTCAGCTAAGGCAGAATCACGAATCAGTGATTGATATTCACTGGGATTGCGGGGTTGCATTTCTACTCGTTTCCTGTGTTCGTTAACCCATGTGCAAAGTTCTCTAGACGTTTGCCCAATATAAACACCCGCACAACCTAGAGGAGTCTTATCATTGAGATGTATTAATACGGAGCGGAGAGTTCTACCTCCCTTATATGTTACTCGTTATTTGAGATTTGACTTATGCGCTCGGAGGCGCTTTTGACATATGGATAGAGATACCGTGGTCCACCAAACATTTTCCGTTTTCGGTTGCGGACGCTTAACTCGGTTCAATTGGCGCTTAATTAAGCTCTTGGTGTAACCATGATTTGCAAGTCGGCGACTGACTTCTTCATGAGCTAGTCTCTTATCGCATCATCGCTGAAGAGGCGGTCAACCTTGTAGAATATCGATTTTGCTACGGACTGAAATAACCTTTTATGGTGCCCAGATGTGAAACTGGAAATGGCATCCGTGTCGTTTGGCTTACAATATACCTTTGTTCTTATCTTGTTGCTATCTTGCCGAGTTAGTCCAAGAACGGAAGTGTTCCTTCCGTAGACTCGGTTTCTTTTCTGACCTGGATTTTCGGATTTAAATCATTGAGTTAACTATGAAATGCTTCTAGTCTGTTTCGCTTTATGATGAGGAATGAATTGTCGACATAGTGCCACCATATTATTTGTTTTAACGCTTCGTTACTCAAAGCTATCCTTTCGAAGTGCTTCATGTACATATTCGCCAGCAATGGGGAACTAGGTGACCCCATCAATAAAACATCGTTTTGCTTGTCCATATAATAAGAAGTGATTCATATTTAGGCAAATTGCTACACCGTTGATGATTTGTTATACACTCTAGTTGATACGATCCTTCAAGGTCATATCGGAGTTGAGTGGCTTCCTTGATAATTCGAAAGCGCTTGTAGTATCAACATTCGTGAACAAGGAGCTTACGTCAAAACTAACCATCAGCTCATCCTCCCCGACTGTTACGGTACTTAAGCGACGAACAAAATCAAACGAGTTCTAAATAAAAGAATTCTTGTTCCAATCAGTGGTTTCAAAAGCTGAGCAAGGTGCTTAGCCAATTCGTGTGTTGGGGATCAACTCTCGTCACAATGGGCCTCAAGGGAACGCATAGCTTATGTATCTTCGGATGTCCATAGAACCTGGGTATCTGAGCAGATTTTGGAACAACAGTCTTACGGTTATTCATAATGGTCGTAGCTCTACGGTTGTCAATAACTAGATACGGACCTTCAGCAAGGTGACTCTGCCTTATCTCTATAATCATTTTAGAGAGAATCACTGTTGCCTTGCTTTTATCTGCCTTAATTATCACTATTCTGTCTAGGCCTGGGCACGGATGTGCAATCGTGCAGCATTTTTATGCTGTGCGGCTAACATCGTGCTAAATTGATTGGCCAACGGTAGTGCGCTGGAGTCTCACTACCATTTCTATTTCCCCCCTGATATTTGTCTAGGCCTGGGCAACCTGACAGTATCTTAGCCCACGTGCAGTCTCTGACTGCGCGGCACTTTGCCTGGATCAGGCTTGTGCTTTCATACATAGGCCTGGGCAACCTGAGAGTATCTTAGCCCACGTGCAGTTTCTGACTGTGCGGCACTTTGCCTGTATCAGGCTTGTGCTTTCATACATACATACACATAATTATCACTATTTCCTCTTCTTTTCGGAATTTAAGTAGTGCTTGTTGTTTATCTCGCGTAAGGTTCATCCTTTCTGGTTGTTGTTTTATGATAATACTAGATATACCGTTTCGCAGTGCATCTGCCTGATTTTCAGGTAGCTGGTTGAGGGCGGATTCTACGCATGGAATAACATCCTCAGCTTTTAAGATTTTTGTAATTATAGAGAAGTTTAAGCCCTTTTCCAACTGTCTTTGTTCATTTTGCGATAGCGGCCTATCTGATAAATTAATTGCCTTATAATATGGTCGACTACTGTCATCAAAATAACTAGCAGAGGTACATTTATCTTTTGAAGTTAACAAATTGCTGAACTTACGCACCTGTCTTTCTTTCATGTGCTCGGTCTTTGTGGCCATGACCTCGGCGTGTCTTGATCTCGCCTGTCTATCTTAGCGAATCCAGGATTGGTAAAAAATGTCATTTAAATCTTACCACTGTTCGTACCGACACCCTTGGTCTGACGAAGCTTGTGTTCAGAAGCGAAACGTTACCAAAATCTCGCTATAACCGATTCATTGCAAACTCTTTTTTCATGACTATTTCAACCAGTTCTGAGACAGGATTTAGGCCAGATTGGTTGGTCGCATGCGGTGAGCGGGCATGGGTGTTTGAACTCGTCCCGTCCCGCCATCAGATGCATAATAAAATTAGTTTGGCTGGATCTAGTGACTAGCAGAGTAAAAGCTGATACAGTCCATCTGTGTTTCCTTCGATTGCATGCAATACTTCTGATGTTATGTTAAGATATGTTAGACGACTGCTCTTTCTGAGGAACGCGATTAAGTAATTTGAGCGACAGTGTTCGCGTACCGGATGGACAAAAGCACGTCAAGGAAACAATTGCTTTGAAACATCAACATTTTTACAACTGGAACGTAATTGAAAACAAAAACATTCTCAAATAGCGCGCTGACTCAAAAACTAGTAGCATGTGAAAGATTTGACAAGTTTACCCATTTACATTGTAAGAGGAACATGAAATCGAATGTGATCGCTTACTATATTTAAGAGAGCACTAGGAGGCTCAATTTCTTATCTTCATCAATTTAAGGCATCCAATTCAATTTTAATGGTCTAAAAAGCATATAGCTTTACAAAAACCACAGAATAATATAACAATTTTGTGACACTTCTAGAAATTTAAGAATATGCGAATTTTTAGGGACCAAGAGGTTGTCCAGATCCTTCTGGAGCAGTTCGCAGTCTTCAGACTTACTTATTTTCTATCGTCCGCGAGCAGTACGATCCTGCATTTGATGAGAGCCGGTATGTCATTAGCATAAAGCGCGAAGAGGATTGGTCCGAGGACGGATCCAAAGCTCTTCAGCTGGAAAATGAGCTATTCAACAAGGAAAAGCTCCACAGAGCTGTCAAATAAACATGCGATCAAGCTATCCCAAGATTCCTAACGTAATCCATGTGGCAGGTCATCCAGAACAGTTTCCTTTATAACATCGCTACGACCAATGCTCGTATGCGGCTTTTGTGGAACCAAGCTCTGGAGATGTGTTCGGTTCATACGTTGGACAGGATCGTGTTCATTTCCCATTACTGCTGCCAATACCCGTTCGCGCCTTGTATGGTACAACAAACCTTCCAACATTGCGTCGAGCAGATACACGTTTTGAACCGGAATAGGACAAATAATTAATCGCTAGGCCTGCAAGAAATCGTGACCACTCAAACCCGCTAGAACGGTAAAATTACTTTCCGAAAACTTATATTTTAATCTCATTTTATCAAAAAATGAAATTAAATACACACAAGGAATGACTTTGAAAATCACTAAAACAATGAAACTTTGACAGGGTGAGAGATTAATTAACTTTGAACGCTGATGAATTAACATCATTTTAGTATTTACAAGAGAACGAGTAAAAGCATCGGGCCAGGGTAGTAAGGCATTTATAATCACGTGTGTGTGTAAAAGGGTGAAAAACGTCATTGGTTCATTAACATTGCGTTGAGGGTTTAGAAAATTGAACTGGTGCGGCAAGCAACGGGGTGTTGATGAGATTCGAGTATGAAAGAAGAATGTTCGAAAAGTACTCAAGTTGGACGTGGTCAAGGTCGATTATACCTGAGAAGATAAATCAAAAAGGATAATGGCCAACATGTGAAGGCTTAATAATATATAGCAACGAGAAAGCAACATAAACCACTCGATCACCATCATCATGAAGCACAAGTCTGGAGCCAGACAATGTGCCAAGCAATATGACGCAGGAAAAGCAGACAAGCAAGCGCGTGAAAAAGGGAAAGCAGGCAAGCGGAATATAGAGTGCTTGGAGAGTTGGTTCATTATGTTTTAGCGGCTACTCATCAGTACCAAGTTCTTCGAAATATTCACCAAGTTTATCACGACGGTCCACGTTGGAAGCACTGGACTCGAGTTTCGTTCTTACTTGAGCTCATCAGCAGTGCATATCCTGTCTCGGGTCGGATTCGCACCCAGGACCTTCACCATTGTGGCCTCATGACTCACGGCCTGAGTTACCGTCCACCGTTTGATCGATCGCGATTAATCCTTCATGAATGTTTCTCCAGACTGGCACATTTGAGTAGCGTCATATGCCCGACCAGTCGAGAAGGAGCCAGTGACATCTGTTGTGATCGTCCAACTGATCTGATCTCCTTGTCAGGTATGCAAAGCAAATGCGTAAAAAGCAGCTTGTTTTTGTAGTTTCCCTGCATGCGATTTTTTTATATAAAATAATACCGGATAAAAATTATGACATAATCAAATACACTGGCGCCACTGACTTTGATTTACAGCCATATCTCGTAAGGTTTCCAATCAACTATTAGGTGGAGCTTTTGGACCCTAGGCAAACGAATGAGCCCAACTGAGCCTAGCTCTACGGTGAGTTTCTTCATCTCAACGCGCCAAGTCATAGACTGGTCACCCGATCATTTTCCCAGCTTCTGCCAAGGTTCTGCGAATAAGGCGCGGTATGGTAAACGGTAAAAAGGCATTCTTAAAACATGTCCCAACTATTGCAAACAAGCAAGCATCAGCATTCTTCTCAGAGCGTGGCCACTTCGTCCTAACACCCGATTGCAGACATCTATATTGTAACACGATGCTGTCACCGAATGCGAACAATCCTACACAGGCAAGGTGTGTCAAAAACAGAAAGCCGACGGACATCTTCCCCTCGGATAGACCAGGTTTCGCAGCCATAAAGTAGTGTAGTACGCACCACTGCGTTGCGCATTCAGCCTTTAGTATGGAGTGAAACATCGCGTCGACGCCACAAATGGCGAAGGTTAGCAAACGCTGCACTCGCTCGCTTATCCCGGCAGAAGTTTAAGACCTGCGCGCACCAGATCATCTAAAGCTTTGTTTGGGGCATCGTCCATCGCGAAATTACAAAGGAACGACGAGATAGGGCAGCCCTGCCGCACCCTGCTGGAGATATTGAACGCGGACGACAATTGTCCGTACGCTCGAACGATACCCGAAGTTCTTCAAGATCCAAACATACTTCACGGGCAACCAGCAGACAAAGACTTTCGCGATCGATTGAAATGAATGCCGCTCGGATGTCAAGGAATACCACGATAGTTGTTCTACGAAATGCGTGTGGTTGCTCCAGTAACCCAGTGTTGAGCTACACAAGAAGTCAACACAAAACTATCCAACGCGGCTGTTTCCAAGGTTTGAATCCCACTCCATTGTTCATCAATATTATTTTGGGGGAATTGCAGAAAGATGCAAACTCAAAATGCCCTGAAACCATCGGAGAACCGGGAGAAAATTAAACCTGGCATTATTCAACTACCTTGCAACATTTCCACGTTTCCCGCCAAAACGCATCGAGAGCTTAGCACAGACTAACGCATGATCGGACTCTAGACAGGCGCCCTAGTATTAATGTCAACCTTACACACTCCCTCGGCACGAGTAGCTGATAGCAATATGGTCAATTTGCGTAAAGAAGGCTGTCAATCGACATTTCCCGGTGAGGCAGTGACGCTTCGAATGGAGGAAGTTAGTGCTGGCAAGGTTAAGTCTGTGCTCTGAGCACAAGCAAAGCAATCTTTCGCCATTGTCATTACGATGACAATCCAGACAAAACCTTCCACCCACAAAATGCTCTTTTGAAGATCGACGGCCTACACGTGCATTCATGTCACCAGCTAAGACAACGATGTCACACTTTGATTCAAGTCTAATGAGTTCTTGTAATCTTCCATAAAACTCATCCTGGTCATGTTCACAGCTACAATAAGTCGGTGCATAGTCAGCAACCACAAACAGGCTGCGGTTGCCAGTTTGCACGAAACCTGTAGTCTAACTGCACAAAGACGACTGTCGACTGGGATCCAGTTTAACTGTGCGACCTCAGCTCGCTCACTCAAGACGATTCCGACAACAGCTTGATCAGATACCATGGCATCGTCATCAGTGGACAGGCGTAGGTATTGTGACTTGCGTAAGTTCGAAGGGTTAGACAATCGTGTAACTGAGTTAGAGTTATGCATGCGTGTTTCCGAGAAACAGCACACATCTACATCGAGGCTATTTGAATGGTACGCGCGGGCGTAAGAACGCTTTGAAGGCATTCGAAGCAGACAAAATATTCGAAGTGTCTGAATTTGGAAACCTCGATGAACAAGCTGCACTTCTGCCAGGGCTAACAAAGAACCACAAAACTGAAAACAGGTAATAAAAAGTTTGCATGCAGTGTAAGATCATTTAAAACATTTTGAGAAGAGAGCTTGGGAGCACGGGATCTGTCATTTTTACCTTTATTTTCATAATTGCTTGTGAGCGTGATACTACTCGTTTGCCCAGGCCGAAGTAGAGGGTTGGCTTATGGGGCCACACCCGGAGCCTTTAGCTAAAAACCTGAACCACGAGGCAGTGGGCATTTCATAAGCTCAAACTAATGTAAGAAGTCTCGCAAATGTTTAAAATAAACCTTCTTATATTCGAACCAAGGCATCACTAGTCCGTTTGAAAAGATTGTTGAACATGCGGCTTTCCGAGAAAGGTTGCAGTCTGCTTCAAAGATTTCCGTAAAATATGTTGATCAGATTCATATTTGGATGCCTGTGGATTTTCCCGAACATAATTCAATAGCTACTTAAACTTCACACGCATTCAAGATACCAACCAGTCTCCAATCATTTTGTCAGTTGTGGTCTCTTTTCTAGTCTCATGTGACATTTGTGGTTTACCAGCTGTTGTTTGTCAATCGTATTTTTTCGTCCAACTCCTACTCGTTTGCGAGATGTGGAACGGCTGATAATCTTGTAATTCAATTAAACATCCAGCCGATAATAGTAACAAAACTCAAGGATATTCGAGTGCAATCGGTTAGAGTAGTTTTTTCAAGATTCAAGAATTTATGGTCATAAAAAGCACATAGCTTCACAATTACCATATCATAGTAAATATGCGTTCAATAAGAGGTATAAAAACAATTATACGATGTCAATGGAGTCAAGTAATATGCATACCCTGAGTCAATGCACATGCATTGTCAAATCGTTATGTAACAAATAAGTGTCCAAGGTTCGAGTGAATGTTTGGATACAGGGAAAAGTGATAATTGCTTCGGCAAGGGCATTCCACAGGAAACAGACACGTACCGAATAGAAATATCGGCGACAATTAGTACGGAAATGGGGAATTTGTAGTGAGGCTGAGTGGTTACGTGTGATTCCTGATTCACGGTATTTGAACAAATGTTTCAGTGGATGATGTGGAGTATTCAATATTTTGTAAGTATGGATAACGTCACTTCGAAGTCTACGTTGAAGGGAAGTGGGGAGTGTAACGACTAGAGTCGCTGTTTAACGCGTAGATCACCCGTTTCTTAGTTCGACAATTCAAAACAATGATTCGAGTTTACTACGGTTCTATTAACAAGATTAATAGACAATAACAATGGACAAACCTCAACTGTACCGGGTTGTACAAATGATGTGAGCCAAAAATGCTCAAATGTTCCAAATGACAACAATAAATTCAGCCAATGCTGACAAGATAGACTGCCAAATTATAAATGCAGAAGGGATAAAATTACCGTCAAAAATGTCTATCAAATACTAGACACCCAAATTGGTCAAAATCCAAGTGCCCAAAATGGCAACCAAATTCAACAACAATGTCCGACAATTGCATAAATAATGAATTAAAACAAAAGGTACACCAAATATGTGAACAGAGTTCCAATAAGACAATTACAAAAGGCAAGGTTTAACACCTTAATTATAAAGAAATAATAAACAAAACCAAATTCAAGTCACCAAAATCAGTATTTGATAAAAGTCGGAAGTAGAAAGGAAATATAAGAATTTCAAAGCTACACGACACTTAACATGTTTCTTACACCTCCCACCAAATTCCTCCATGGAGTCAAAATGTGTAATCAACTTAGCTAGAGTGTCTGCAACCTACAAATCGTAAAGCAAAGAAAAGGACAATAGAATAACGCAAGTGACTTTATTTAGTGGCGAGTCACACACGCCACGTCGCATCACTATCACTGGACACATGTGGCTTTTTATAGGGAAAACGTTTGCTAGACAAAGACCCACCACGTCCTCCGGTTCTGCCACCGTCCCCTACAATGTGCTCAAGCGTGTTATCCCACCCGAACGAGAATTGTGTATTGCATCCTCATAATAACGATATTTCGCGCCATCTAAACAAGTCTAATCTACAAAATATTATTAGTGTATCATGAGTTCGAAACACAAATGGCTCCTCAGGTACACAACGGAACACTACTCCAATCATATGGATTGTCATGACTACCATATGTCTCCCCCATTTCGGCTGATTCAGTGTCATGTGAACCAGGCCTACTATTCATTTGGGCTGAATAGGTGTCAGGTGAGCCAGGCTTGCTCTCCATCTTAATTGAATGAGTGTCGGAAACTTCAATCACAGAATCCGACTGAGCTAATTTACTGTCAGGTAACTTAGCTTGCTGAGCACAAGCGACAACACAAACTTGAACATCCTTCAATTTTACACCAACAGAAAGCATTTCTTGACAGTTAACGAGGCTAACATGCCTTGCTATGTAATCTTTTGGACATTTGCACAATTGACCAATTCGACTCCAATCAATACGAGCTCGACGTGACACGAAGTCTGTGAGTTGCTTAAATGTAATTCCTAATCCTTCGCAGTATATAGCGTTCTTCAGATCAGCCCACTGTTGATGGAACACAGCCGGTAAAATATGCACAATACACTCCAAAGTGTCACTTGCATTCAAAATCACATTGCATTCCAATGGAGTGAGGGCAACCTGACATTTATGCATTGAAGAAGCGAGACCCGCGAAGCATTCTGATTGGCCAATCAGTCGTCGGGCCTCTTCCAATAACTCATCTAACACAGAGTAGGCCACCCTAATATTGCTGAGCGTTCAGGCATAATAGATGTACAATAATGATTTTAAAACACAAAATAAATGAACGTCACCAGGAGTTCAACAAAATTCTCCAAAGGAATCGAGCTACAATTTTCGAATCCGCGCAGATTCACGCAATTCCGAGGACGAAGTTGAGCAGTGGATCCACCAAGTTGAATACTGCTTCGGTTGCAACAAACCAAATAGTATTTTCTCCGAGACAAATACGAGAAGGAAACAGAACAGAATGGCGGCACGAAGATCCAAGTTGATCGTTGTTCGAATAGGCAGAAGATCCAAATTGACCGTTTATAATTGAGCAATTCAATTTTCTGTTTCTCCAAATAGAACAATCCGAGTTGAGAACTGTAACGACTAAAGTCGCTGTTTAACGCGTAGACCACCCGTTTCTTAGTTCGACAATTCAAAACAATGATTCGAGTTTACTACGGTTCTATTAACAAGATTAATAGACAATAACAATGGACAAACCTCAACTGTACCGGGTTGTACAAAATGATGTGAGCCAAAAATGCTCAAATGTTCCAAATGACAACAATAAATTCAGCCAATGCTGACAAGATAGACTGCCAAATTATAAATGCAAGGGGATAAAATTACCGTAAAAATGTCTATCAAATACTAGACACCCAAATTGGTGTCAAAATCCGAATGCCCAAAATGGCAACCAAATTCAACAACAATGTACGACAATTGCATAAATAATGAATTAAAACAAAAGGTACACCAAATATGTTAACAGAGTTCTGATAGGACAATCACAAAAAGCAAGGTTAAACATCTTAATTATGATGAATTAATAAACAAAACCAAATTCAAGTCACAAAAATCTGTATTTTATAAAAGTCGGAAGTAGGAGGAAAAAGAAGAATTTCAAGCTTAACGACACTTGAGATGTCTCTTACAAGGAGCTTCAGCTTTTTCAACCTTTCCTCGTATGTAATGTCTCGAAAACCACGCACGAGTTTAGTTGCACGATGATATATCCTGTCAAGCAAGAATATATCTTTTTTCATCCACGGAGTCCATGCTTGCGATGCATGTTCCATTGTGGGAATTAAGTAAATCTTCATGATGCTTGGCAACGTTACAGACGTAAAGGTTCTGAAGATCCGTCGTAGCATACCTAGAAGGTTTGAAGCACGTTTGTAAATGACCTCACAATGCACGCTGTTCTTTAGGCTGCCACATATCCAGACTCCAAGATCCTTCTCCGATTCGGTCCATCTCAAAATCGTCTGCCCAAAGTGATATTCGTACTGAAAGGGCTTACTGATTTGCAGAAACTTGCATTTTCGAAAATTGAACGGCAGTTTATTTCTAACTGACCATTCGTGTAGTGTATCGAAATCACTTTGCAGTTTTACGCAGTCTGCAGTTGATTTTATTCGCATATAAAGTTTAACATCATCCGCAAAAAGAACTACCTTGCATGAGAGCCTCTCAGGTAAATCATTGATGTAAACTAAGAAAAGCACTGGACCGAGAACGTAACCTTGCGGTACACCACTGGAGGTATTAGTGGCTCGTGATTGTACCCCGTTAACTCGAACGGTTGCCTTGCGCCCATTGAGGTAGCTTTCGAACCATACGAGTAGCTGCCCGGCAATACCAATCTGTTTCAGCTTTTGTAGCAACAGCAAGTGATCAACTCTGTCGAAAGCTTTCGACATATCCAGATAGCACGCGTGCACACTGTCTCCTGCGTCAACCGTTTGGGTGAAATCGTTTAATACCGTCAGCAAGTTTGTCAATCATGAGCGAGCTTTACGAAACCCATGCTGGGCGACAGATAGTATATTTTGTGATTCCAAGTGATGAACTATATTTTCCGTCACTATGCGCTCCATCACTTTGGATATCATGGGGAGCAAATACAATTTTATTAGGACATTTTCCATGTCCTTTTCGTTGGCAAAAGTGATTTTTAGAAGACGTGGTTTATCTTGATTCGGGGATTTCGTATGACGAGTTATTCGAGTTACCGACACATGGTGTATACTATCTAGGCCGATTCGATTACAAACGACAAACCAGTTTTCACGGTCATGTTTTTGCATCTCTTGAAAGAGCGTTACCTCTGAGTCAGGAATATTGTTGTATATTACACTTAAATTTTTTATGAGTTTTATCGAATTTTTCTGCTCCCTGTGATATGGAACCGTTTTGCTTTGAACTTCCTCTTTTGCCTGAGGTTTTTGGCTCAATTCTAACGCCAAACACTTATCACCTTTAGTCAATATCTGGGCGAATGTTAGCTTGCTGGAATGAGACGCGTTCACTTGGAGCTCTTTGGACGTAACCCCTGAGTCTGGAATCGATGGTACATGATTGACTTTTTTCAACAGTTCCGTCGATTGAATAAGTTCAGATTGCTTTTTGTAATCTCGAGCATCATCTGCTTCGGGTTAAATCGCTGGGGCAATTTTATCCATCAAGAGTGTTTTAAGTCTTTCCTCAATTATTCGATAATTATTTTCTAAAATTTCTAACCGAGGCTCAAGCCTTGCTTCATAGGCAGCGTTGTGTGGATTGTCGGTAGACTGTTTGCTTCGACATGAAGTGCATATGTAACAGACACTGGGGAAATCTACGTTGTTGATAATCGATGCCAATTCATCTGTTAGGTCTTTAACACAATTGACCTGTATTTAACTCAGGCAGCCGAAACATTTGACGATATGAGATCTAGCGCCTACCCCTTTGTTGCAAATTTTCCAAACATCACGTGCAGCCTTCTTTGTTTGGGTTTTCAGAGTCAACCTGCGTGTCATTGTTTCAATCCGGTGAGGGGTGAATCAGTGCAGTTATTGATCGATCGATAACTAGCGGTGGAGTGAATGCGTTGGATCGGAGTTAAGTGATCCAAACGATGAAAAGCGAACGAGGTAGGATAAAACTGTTGCGATTTCGATCTCACAGATTTCAAAAGAATATCGATCGATTCAAAGTGATTTGCTCTTCTCGACGGTATTTGAACAGAAACAATATTCCAAAGTACCGGGTTTGTTGCACGCGTGGGTATTTATTGGGTAACTGTGATGATTGTTTGAATAATAATCAATTCATTCAGTCCTCTCCGTGCCAGGTGGCACATGAGGCGAAGACAACTTCACACCAGTGGTTCCGGTCTGTCGCTGCTTCCGTTGCCGTCTGCACCGTGAATCCTTGTGCATTTAGTTCGCGTTCCAAAGTTCTGCGCCAAGTTTCCTTGGGCCGTCCCCTTTTTCTTTTACCTTGCGGAAGCCAGTGCATGGCTACCTTCGTATGCGAACTGAGATCCATCCTGCAGACATGACCGAACAACGGATCTGTTGTCATCGTTTCCGTAGCAATGTAGGTTTTACGGGATAGGGTTGCTAGCCCTAAGCCCAACCCTCCTCCTTTCTCAGACGGGCTTGGGACCGTCCTTGGCGGAGTTAATATTAATCAATACTAATCGATAATTCCGTAATTAAAATTCTTGTTGTAAAAGCTACATTATTCAATACATACTGCAATTCGAGTGAGCGTCGTTTGTTCTCACTTACATTCTTGGGTTGGTTATTCAATTCAATTCAATTCATCACATTTGGCGTCGCGAGCAGCAATTCTCTATGGCAAATTCAAGTCTGGAACCTCTCGATATAAATTCAAAGGCTCAAGAAATTGAAGATTTAATTGAAGACATAAATAAATTGTTTTTTTAACAACCGTAAAAAATAGTTGAATAACATTTGTACAAATGGTAGCTTGTTCAAAACATAAAGTTGATAAAATATCGGAAAAATAAATGATAAAGGTTCATGTTTTTAACGAATACGACAGTAATTGTTTAAAATGGGTTAATTACAGTTTTGGTAGGTCTGGACCGCAATGTTTATTCATGTATGATGTTCCAAATGCAACACGTGAAACCTGTACATTTCGAGGCAACCGAACGCGCAAATATTCATCCCATGGTGCGTCAGCCCAAACGAGGAATTCGCGAATTTATCCTACCATCGTTAATTCAAGCAGCGAAATGCGAATTCGGTGACTAGCTAGAAATGCAATTGAAAGATCGTCCAATTGCTGGAATACATGACAGTGTTTTGCAGAATGAACTCTTGAAGCTGCCAGAACCCTCTTTTAAAGATGTTCGAGCTCACTGCGAACAGTATGGAGATGCGCGTGTGGCAACAACAGATTTGTCGCCAGCAGAAAATTCCCTCATGTTCAATACACATAAACGTGAAAAAGCCGAGGATCTGATGCAGACAAATGATGATGATACCTTAACTATGCCGTTTGGCGAAAAATGTAACGTTGACTTTCATACATCCTATCATAGTATGGAGAACACTCCCGTTACTCTGGTTATTCAAACTGCATCTGGAAAGCGAGTTCGACCGATTTCTAACAGTGCCATTGCTCGTGCTAAAGAACTTTCGTTTGATGATGAAAATTTGACTTCCCTATCAACCGCCTCAAGCGCTATCCCTGTTAACACGTCCGCATCCGTCTGTGTCATTGATTCAAACGGAAAATCTAGATTTCATTACCAAGAAAGAGACTTCAAAGTTAGCAAACTTTAAAGTTAATCAGATACCATTTCAAATAAATCACCGAACTCATTTTATCCAGCGAATTCAGCACTGCCTTCTAGCTCATCTAAACGATCGTCAGACAATGTACTTTTCAAAACTGCTAGAGGAAAAGCCTTACTGGCACCTTAGACTACTGCCATTAAAAAAGCGAGAAAATCGTTGGCAACTGTGGATGACGTTTCGGGTTTGCTGAAACCTCCGTGTGTTCAATCAATTTAACCTGCAGACACTGGACAAGCTTCTGATGAACATGCAACAAACCTATTCAAGATTACACAAATCCGAAGATGATTGGAACTGCGGTGGTTGTGATGATTGTTTGAATAATAATCAATACTAATCAATAATTCCGTAATTAAAATTCTTGTTGTAAAAGCTACATTATTCAATACATACTGCAATTCGAGTGAGCGTCGTTTGTTCTCACTTACATTCTTGGGTTGGTTATTCAATTCAATTCAATTCATCACATTTGGCGTCGCGAGCAGCAATTCTCTATGGCAAATTCAAGTCTGGAACCTCTCGATATAAATTCAAATGCTCAAGAAATTGAAGACTATTGTGAAAGATTCGAAATTTGGTGTATGACACGACCGAAAGCTGAGAATGATAAAAAAATCGGTTCATTTTCTAAATGCAGTCGGAAAATCTGCATATACATTAATCAAGAATTTAGCCTATCCTGATTCTGTTATTTCTCTTCCATACGAAACGCTGAAGACGCTTTTAATAATAATATTAATAATAATAATGTATATTCTTGGATACACCAAGTCATGCCATGCATGATCATTTGTTTTCATGAATAAGTACATCAAATAAAAACGGTAAATATACAAATGTTAAGGTCAAACATAAATAAATTGTTTTTTTTTAACAACCGTAAAAAATAGTTGAATAACATTTGTACAGATGGTAGCTTGTTCAAAACATAAAGTTGATAAAATATCGGAAAAATAAATGATAAAGGTTTATGTTTTTAACGAATACGACAGTAATTGTTTAAAATGGGTTAATTACAGTTTTGGTAGGACTGGACCGCAATGTTTATTCATGTATGATGTTCCAAATGCAACACATGAAACCTGTACATTTCGAGGCAACCGAACGCGCAAATATTCATCCCATGGTGCGTCAGCCTAAACAAGGAATTCGCGAATTTATCCTACCATCGTCAATTCAAGCAGCGAAATGCGACTTCGGTGACTTGCTAGAAATGCAATTGGAAGATGGTCTAATTGCTGGAATACATGACAGTGTTTTGCAGAATGAACTCTTGAAGCTGCCAGAACCCACTTTTAAAGATATTCGAGCTCACTGCGAACAGTATGGAGATGCGCGTGTGGCAACAACAGATTTGTCGCCAGCAGAAAATTCCCACATGTTCAATACACATAAACGTGAAAAAGCCGAGGATCTGATGCAGACAAACGATGATGATACCTTAACTATGCCGTTTGGCGAAAAATGTAACGTAGACTTTCATATATCCTATCATAGTATGGAGAACACTCCCGTTACTCTGGTTATTCAAACTGCATATGGAAAGGGAGTTCGACCGATTTCTAACAGTGCCGTTGCTCGTGCTAAAGAACTTTCGTTTGATGATGAAAATTTGACTTCCCTATCAACCGCCTCAAGCGCTATCCCTGTTAACACGTCCGCATCCGTCTGTGTCATTGATTCAAACGGAAAATCTAGATTTCATTACCAAGAAAGAGACTTGAAAGTTAGCAAACTTCAAAGTTAATCAGATACCATTTTACATAAAACACGGGACTCATCTTATCAATCGAATTCAGCACTGCCTTCTAGCTCATCTAAACGATCGTCAGACAATGTACTTTTCAAAACTGCTAGAGGAAAAGCCTTACTGGCACCTTAGACTACTGCCATTGAAAAAGCGAGAAAATCGTTGGCAGTTGCCACAGATGTGGATGACGTTTCGAATTTGCTGAAACCTCCGTGTGTTCAATCAATTTAAACTGCAGACAATGGACAAGCTTCTGATGAACATGCAACAAACCTATTCAAGATTACACAAATCTGAAGATGATTGGAACTGCGGTGGTTGTGATGATTGTTTGAATAATAATCAATGCTAATCAATAATTCCGTAATTAAAATTCTTGTTGTAAAAGCTACATTATTCAATACATACTGCAATTCGAGTGAGCGTCGTTTGTTCTCACCTACATTCTTGGGTTGGTTATTCAATTCAATTCAATTCAATTGATCACATTTGGCGTCGCGTGCAGCAATTCTCTATGGCAAATTCAAGTCTGGAACCTCTCGATATAAATTCAAAGGCTCAAGAAATTGAAGACTATTGTGGAAGATTCGAAATTTGGAGTATGACACGACCGAAAGCTGAGAATGATAAAAAATCGGTTCATTTTCTAAATGCAGTCGGAAAATCTGCATATACATTAATCAAGAATTTAGCCTATCCTGATTCTCTAATTTCTCTTCCATACGAAACGCTGAAGACGCTTTTAACGCAACACGTGAAACCTGTACATTTCGAGGCAACCGAACGCGCTAAAAATCAACCCATGGTGCGTCAGCCCAATCAAGGAATTCGCGAATTTATCCTACCATTGTTAATTCAAGCAGCGAAATGCGACTTCGGTGACTTGTTAGAAATGCAATTGAAAGATCGTCTAATTGCTGGAATACATGACAGTGTTTTGCAGAATGAACTCTTGAAGCTGCCAGAACCCTCTGTAACGTCTGTGACGTGAGTAACGCGTATTCCACCCGTTTCTTAGTTCGACAAATTCAAAACCACAATTCGAATGTTATACGGTACTCAACTGTATAGGAACGTACAGCAAACTGTGGAGTCAAAATACTCCAGAATCAATTATATCAATGCAAACAAGTTCAATGACGACTAAAATTGCCGTATAAAATGTCTATCAAAGACAAGACACCCAAAAGTGGTGTCAAAATACAAGCCAAATACAAGTGCCCAAAATGGCAATCAAATTCAACAACAATGACCGACAATGGATTCAACAATGAATTAAAACAAAAGCTTCACCAAATATGTGAACAGAAGATTTCCAATAAAATAATTACAACAAGAAATGTTTTATATCAAAATACTGTAGGAAAATAAAACACGAGCAAAATCTATTTCACAAAATTCAAGTTTTGTAACTAAGTTCAAAATAAAAGGAATGTCGAAGGGAAAAGAAGAATTTTAAACTACTTTGAACCTTACACCCTCTTTTAAAGATGTTCGAGCTCATCGCGAACAGTATGAAGATGCGCGTGTGGCAACAACAGATTTGTTGCCAGCAGAAAATTCCCTCATGTTCAATACACATAAACGTGAAAAAGCCGAGGATCAGATGCAGACAAATGATGATGATACCTTAACTATGCCGTTTGGCGAAAAAGGAACCGTTGAATTTCATACATCCTATCATAGTATGGAGAACACTCCCGTTACTCTGGTTATTCAAACTGCATATGGAAAGCGAGTTCGACCGATTTCTAACAGTGCCATTGCTCGTGCTAAGAAACTTTCGTTTGATGATGAAAATTTGACTTCCCTATCAACCGCCTCAATCGCTATCCCTGTTAACACGTCCGCATCCGTCTGTTTCATTGATTCAAACAGAAAATCTAGATTTCATTACCAAGAAAGAGACTTGAAAGTTAGCAAACTTCAAAGCTAATCAGATACCATTTTACATAAATCACGGGACTCATCTTATCAATCGAATTCAGCACTGCCTTCTAGCTCATCTAAACGATCGTCAGACAATGTACTTTTCAAAACTGCTAGAGGAAAAGCCTTACTGGCACCTTAGACTACTGCCATTGAAAAAGCGAGAAAATCGTTGGCAACTGTGGATGACGTTTCGGGTTTGCTGAAACCTTCGTTTGTTCAATCAATTTAAACTGCAGACAATGGACAAGCTTCTGATGAACATGCAACAAACCTATTCAAGTTTACACAAATCTGAAGATGATTGGAACTGCGGTGGTTGTGATGATAGTTTGAATAATAATCAATACTAATCAATAATTCTGTAATTGAAATTCTTGTTGTAAAAGCTACATCATTCAATATATACTGCAATTCGAATGAGCGTCGTTTGTTCTCACTTACTTTCTTTTGATGGTTATTCAATTCAATTCAACTCAATTCATCACAGTAACGTTCCACTTCTGACAAAGAAGCTTCGTCAGAGCAGGGGTCATATTTCGGACAGGGAACATTATTACGCAGTAGTCAACCCACCACCACTTATTTGACCTTACCGCTAAATATCCTATAGCATGCCTACAGTGTTTCACGTCTTGTGGGAATTACCAGGATCAGCGGTCCATTCTCCTCACAGCGTATCGAAATCAATCTGATACAAGTGCACACAATCAAGGTCGGTTGACACAGCTGCCCACATACGTAAAAGTACATGACTAACGTGGCTAAGGCTATTTTTGGAGAAAAACAAAAATCTAATTAACTAGTAGGTATGAGGTGAATAATAACTATCTACTTTCGCATCAGTGCCGAGCGCCTGATTGTGGAGATTTCTGCCACATCCACCTTATTGACCGCCTTGACAATTTCGACCGCCTCCGCATGTAGGCGTTCGCTATACGGTATTATAACGCATCTTAATATTTCCACATTGTCTAGATCGACGCTGTGGCCCGTATGTAAAATGTGCTCCGCCAAGACGGAATCACGAATAAAGTATTGATTATCCCTCGCATCCCGGGGCTGTTTCCGGACACATTTTATGTGTTCTTTGATTCTAGTGTGAATTTCCCTGGAAGACTGCCTTATGTAAACACTCGAACAGTCCTTACAGTTGATTCTGTAGATGCTTTTCGTAACGTTAGATAAAGGCTTCTTATCCTTGAGGTGCCTCAGAACCGAACGGATTGTTTTCTCTTTCTTATAAGTTACGCGTATGACCGCCTGGTTCAAGATTCTATGTATCGCTTCAGATGTGCATTTCACATAGGGTACACAAACTTTATCCCGCCAAATATTCTCCGATTTTTCAGTTGGATATTTTACCTTCATCAATTGGCGTTTTACAAAACTTTTTGGATAACCGTGGTCAATGAGCCTTTGGCTCGCTTAACAGTGCGCCTGTTTACGGTCTCTTTTGTCGCTGCACAGGTGTTCTATCTTATGAAAAATGGAACAAGCTATGGAACTGAAGACCTGTCTTGGATGAGCGGAAGTGCGTCGTTGTACAGCATCTGTATCGATAGCTTTCCGATAAACAGATGTTTTTATTTTCCCGTCTACATTTTGTGCTAAACAGTCCAAAAATGGAAGAGTGCCTGAGCAAGACTCAACTTCCTTTGTGACAGTAACACATGGGTCTATTTCATTTAAATATTTAAAGAAAGCCTGCAACTGATCTCGCTTGATGATAACAAATGTGTCATCAACATAGCGCCACCATAATGTTGGCTTGAACCCTTTTTTGTCAAGGGCTTTGTTCTCGAAATGCTCCATATACATGTTCGCAAGTACAGGAGATATCGGTGAACCATTGCCAACCATTCTTTTTGTCTATATAATTGTCATTAAAAGGGGTTCATGTTTAGGCAGATCGATACACCGATGATAATTTGTTGCACGCTCATGTTTGTGAGATCTGACAAACTGGCATCAGATTCCAAGGTTCGTCTAGCTAGGTGTAACGCACTTGTATCGACCTTGATGAACAAAGCGCTAACATCAAAGCTAACCATTATTTCATCGTGATCTGTTGTTACTGTCTTTAAGCGTGCTGCAAAGTCATATGCGTTCTTGATGAACGAGGCTGTATTGCCGACTAAAGGTTTCATCAAATAAGCCAAATGTCTAGCTAACTCGTGCGCAGGTGATCCGATATCGTCGATGATAGTTCTTATGTATTTTAGGTAGGCCGTAGAACCTAGGAGTTAGAGTAGACTTGGGATATAGGTTATACCACAAGCCCTTCCACAAACTCTCCTTAACGCTACGCAAATACCTAGAGACTACCGTTATGCAGTTATTGATTACCATTTTTATTTTACCATTATCTATCCTTTCATAAGGGCCCGCGGATAAGTGTAACCTAACCTTGTCTAAATAGTCGCTTTTGTTCAAAATTACCGTTACTTTACCTTTGTCAGCCTCAGTATTGGCTATATTTCTATCTTGTTTTAGCGTAACAAGTGCTTGTCTTTCGCAATGACGCCTCAATAACTGTCCAGATATTATTCCACATCACCCGCCAACAATTTTCAACATCAGCTGATTGATCGAAAGAGCAGTTGAGAGATGAAGCAACATCCCGTAACTTATCCGCGTCTGCATTCCATAAATTCCTTCTGCGAATAGAATTTGGTGCCCAACCAGTTTTGCTTTTTCAAATAAAAATTTTGGTGGCATGATCAATACAAACTAATGAAGCGTCATTCCGAATATGAGTAATATCAAACTGCGTTAAAGTGAATACGAAGTCTAAAATGGACTTGCACCCAGTAGGGCCTATTCTGTTCGGTTGTGAAAGATGCTGTACGAGCCCCACATCAACTAAAGCGTCAAATAAGTCCTGCTCAAATGACCCAGAACCTTATTATAGAGAAGTTCAGCCAAAGCATAAAGCATTGAAATCGTCATTAATCAAACAGTTTTAAGATCAACCTTACGGACAGATTTGTGATATCAGTGTATCTACCTGAGAATAGTGAGAACGATAAATGACACCTATTGTGGCAAATGAAGCTGCAGTCCTTATACGGTACCATAAGCTCTCACCCATACTGGCAGTCTGATGGAAACTAGCCAACACTGCGACGGAAATTTGTTGTTGGAAGAATAAGACAGCCCCACCACCGATTCTAGTGGCTGTTCCATCTAAGGAAATTAGTCTATATCCAGATAGGGCCAGCTCGTGATCATCCTGCTCAGATGAGATATAGGTTTCCGTCACCGCAAAAATCGCTGAAGAGTCCTGTCTAATCCACTCGAAGAGTTTATTCAACTTGTTTCTAAAGCCCACCGCATTAAAATATATCACTTTTAAATATCCGGATCCATTCGAATGCCTATCGACAGAGGCTCCCAACGAACTTTTGCCTCATCCTTACAACACACACAAGTTAGTTTTACCTGCGACTATGCGTTCGTTAATCTCCTGAGTAGCTTTTTGCATTTTTAATATCTTCCGGAGAGAGATCACGCTTAGTCGATGTTCACTACTCTTCAACCTGTAACCTCGCTTTAGCAGTAAGTTCACATACCCAGCGCAGTCAAACACATTCTTTAAGGGTCTGGGGCGATCTTCTGGCGCTGGCCTGTGGCCCAGACGAAACGCGGTGCCTACCATTACACTTTTACCACTTTATCAAAGACAGGGGTATAGTGTGAGAAATCGCGTCAACCTACTGATATTGATTTCTCGACTTTACAGATTTATGAACGTGCAATAAAAATCGAGGGTACTGGTTGAAAGCACAAGCTCATTCTAATAATCATGCATACATAAGTCTTGCCATGGGAGTTAAGCGAAATTGTTTTAGCTGCGTGGTTTCCTAGTGGCTCCCAGAAGGCTGTTACTGATGTTCCATGGACGACCTTACTTTCAGAGCACAGCGTGATTTCGTTTAGTTTATCAAACTATACACCTGTCATGACGTCCATTAGTGATGCTTGCGGTTTTGTGGTTCTTCAAATAACCTAAACGAAAGTGCAGCTTATTCATCAAGGTTTCCAAATTGACCCACTTCGAATAGTTTTGCCTGATTCGAATGCCTTCAAGGCGTTTTTACATCCACGCGTACCATTCAAATTAGCAGCGTTCAAATAACGGACTTCAGCTAACATAGGACAGCAGGCAATCGCGCAACCTGTTAGTGGTATCTGCGTACGCACCGTCTAATTGTAACTTCAATATTGACAAATATGCTTTAATGGAAGTTTACATGCATCGAAGAATGACATCGTTGCCTAGCTGGAGACATGAACGCACGTGTTGACCGTCTATCATTAGACGAGCATTTTGTGGCTGATATGTTTGGTCGTGATTGCCATCGTGATGATAATGGCAAAAGATTGCTTAGCTTGTGCTCTGGGCACAGACTTTATCTTGCCAGCACTAACTTTCTCCATTCGAAGCGTCACTGCTTCACCGGAAAATGTCGATTGACAGCCTTTTTCACACAAATTGACCACATTGCTATCAGCTATTCGTGGTAAAGATGTGTGGAATATTGCCGTTTATACCGGGACACATGTCTAGAGTCAGGTCATGCGTTTGTTGGTGTAGTTCTAATATTACAGAAATGATATCTGCGACAGCTGTAGACAATTTCAGAAAATTGTTCTAACTCATCAGAAATACTGTAAGCGTGCGACCAGCCATTTGTGAGCTGATACGTGAAGCAAATTGTTTTGCCAGTTTTTAACGCGCCCATGCGCATGGAGCGATGGACAGAACCTTTTGAAGCATGGTTTAACTGGCCGCCTGCACCCACCGATTTCTCTCGAGGCTCCGACTTATATGGTAAAATTTCAGTGTACTCCGGGGGCTTAAACGCCAACGGGCATTGCGTGCTGATGCTTTGCTTCGTCATTGTTCGGAGTTGGTGGTTTCGCTTTAGATTGCTAACTTCAAGTGTTGTTCGACAACATATGGGGTAAAAAACGAGGATTTTTGAGAAGGATCAGGTTGCAGTATTTAAACTGCTGTATTTATACTGCTGGGCCAAGTTCACGCAACAGCAGCCGTACTTTCCATGCATCATCTTGAGCCGACAAATCAACACGAAAAAGGTCTTCATAACGTCTGAACCAAGTTTTAAACGTGACGTTCGCTTCCGGATCATTGAAAATTCTGCGATACTGTTCGCAATTCCGTCAACGGAGTGTGGAATAGCACGTGCTTTTGTGCTTGGTACTTGCTTTTGAAGTAGAAATTTCATCAACATCATTTGCCGCTCCAAAAAATTTCCATCTTAGATTATTCCCTGATTTCGTAACTTGAATAAACCCGTCGCCAAACTGTTACGTTCTTGATATGGAGCTAATCTTGCACCCGTATATGCTTCCCACGATATTGCCTAACCTACTATTGAGAAAGAAGACGAAGGCTTCAGAGAAGTTCGTATGGCAGCTCACTTCCAATAATGGCAAACCTGGTTTACTCATCCATATATATATACGTATAGAATGTAAAAGGAAATAACCTTGGAAAATAGTACATCTAACACCGCTTGTTTTTCCTTGACAATATTAACTTCCGTTATTTCGTGCGTGCATCGTATACGCTCTGTACACGTTTTGGCTACAGCAAAAAACCTTTCATCTCCTGTGCCTTTTCTCCAACGTTCTTGGGGACATTATTGTAGTAATCTGCTCTACTACAAATTGGTGAACCCTCCATACACTCATCCTTCGTGTATCTTTCCGGTAAGTCAAACGTTTTTCCGATTATTTTTTTTCGGCACTTATTTTTTTGGGTACGTATTTCTGTGTGTTTCGTTTTTTATTTCGCACCTGCTATTTCAATCAGTTTTTTGTCACTTAGACGGTTCATCATGAGTGAATCTAAGCGCATATTATTGGCCTCTACGGCCATCACAGTTCCCAGTTTCATTCCTTAGGACCCCGAGTATTCGTTCTACTTTTTTGAAACGGAGCTCAGCGCCAAGAATATCGTAAATGACGCAGCGATCCCCTCCTATTTGACACAAAACTGCCTACCGACATATTACTGCAGGTTCGCGACGCAGTCCTCACTGCCCCCGAAGGCGACCGCTACCATAGCCTCAAACAAGCCGTGATTTTCCGCATGGTCCCGTCCGAACGCGTTAGGCTGCAACAGCTCTTTGGCGATCTGGAGGTTGTCGGAAGAAAGCCATATACCATAATGATGGAGATGCGACGGCTTCTGGGGTCAGCTCGTATGGATGAGTCGTTAATTCGGAAACCTTGGGTCCAGCGCCTACCGAAGTACGTGCAGGCTATCCTAGTTTCAGCAAAAACTACTCCGATATCTGAGCTGCCAGAGATGGCGGATGGCATCTTCGGATGCATAAACTATCATCCGGATGCCCATATCACCGCCGTAGCATCAGGACAAACACACACACGAAGTAGAACCGATGATAACAAAGCTACAGACCTTATGGCTGATGTTGCAGAATTACGCAATGAGTTTTAAAGCCTCACACTCAGCCGCAGGCCACAGTCACGCACCCCAACCCACCGGCGCTCGAAAAGCCGTAATAATATGCTGGGTTCACCGGAAGTATGGCGAGAAAGCGCAAAAATGCATAAAACCTTGCGCATATCACACCTCGCGAGCGGGAAACTTTCGGGTCGACAAGTAACGAGGGCTACCGCCGTCGTCTATTCTATATACCTGATAAGCCTACTGGCATACATTTTCTGTTAGACACCGGTGCAGAGGTGAGTGGGCTCCCGTCTAGCTAATTAAGCCAGCACTTAAAGGCTGCAAACGGGTCCTTAATAACAACCTACGGTAAACGCTCTTTGACTCTCGATTTAGGTTTGCGCCGTGAATTCCGCTGAATTTTCACGATCGCCGCTGTCCATTTTACAATACTAGACGTTGACTTCTTGCACGCATTCGATCTTCTTGTAGATTTCCGACGCTCGCAACTGATAGATGGAACTACCCGTCTTAAAGTTCTTGATACCCTGAGCAGAGACGCAAGGATATCTCCGGTATTTAGCTACGGCGACATCGAACCATCGTATGCCCCGCTGCTTGCGAACTATCCTAACTTATTCCGCGCATCACCGACTGTGCTACCTGCAGTCTCCACCCCAGTGGAACACCATATTACCACTAGTGGGCCCCCGGTTTACGGAAGACCGAGGCGAATAACGCCTGAAAAGTTACAGATAGCGCGCAAAGAGTTCCAGCATATGCTGGCATTGGGCATCATACGACCTTCCAGTAGCCCTTGGTCCTCTCCTCTGCATATGGCACCCAAGAAAAACCCAAACGATTGGCGCCCGTGCGGTGTTTACCGCATGTTAAATAAAGCGACGGTACCCGATAGGTACCCGATCCCGCATATCCAAGACCTGGCTGCCAATATCCATGGGTGTAGCATTTTTAGCAATGTAGACCTGATTCGAGCGTATAACCAAATACCGGTCGCGGAAGCGGACATCCCAAAGACGGCAGTTACCACATTGTTCGGACTTTACGAATTTGTCCGTATGCCGTTTGGTTTATGTTATGCCGCTCAAACCTTCCAGCGATTTATGGACCAGGTTTTCAGAGGTCTTGATTGCGCTTACGTATATCTCGACGATGTACTGATTGCTAGCGCATCCGCGGAGGACCACATTTGCCACCTAACGGCACATTTTGATCGTTTGTCCAGTCATGGGATAACGATCAATGCGTCTAAGTGCAGTTTTGGCCAGACTCGGATCGATTTCCTGGGTCATCGACTTTTAGCTTCGGGTATTCGGCCACTGGATGAAAACACGGATGCCATTGTCAACTTCCCAGAGCCAACAACGTTTAAGGAGCTCCGGCGTTTTCTGGGACTGGTAAACTTTTACCGAAGATTCATCCCACAGTGAGCACGAATCTCCCAGCCCTTAAGTGATTTGCTTCGTGGTAGTGCGAAGACATTACTACTAACGTAAGAAGCCAAATCGGTTTTCACTTAGTTAAAATCACACATAACAAACATCAAATAACTTAGCCACTATAGGCCCGACGCCCCGCTGTCATTGTTTACGGACGCATCTGCCGAAGCAGTGGAAGCGGTGCTTCAACAATACGTTG
>JACCGJ010003483.1:0-30437 GCA_013407085.1 Atriophallophorus winterbourni
CTATCTTACGCTGACTAAATGTCATATGATATATTTGTGGATAGTTTCAACGATGTCATGTTCCAAAAACTTATCTGTAGCCGAGAGAAAGATCAATAACTATTGCTCTTTGTTAATCCGTGATCTTAGAGTAACAGCGATGTAACTTTCGGTTTCCACCCTAGCGCAAATTGTGATTCGCTGGAAATTTAAATGTTTAATTGATGAGCAGGACACCAATGCTCAATTTTGAGTTCATTTCTTGTATAAATTAGTCTGCATTCGATGAATTTAGTGTATCACTTCTAAAGTATTTGGTAGAACTTGACATCGATGAATTGTTTTTCGATTGAATCTGCGGTTGCTTTTAAACTATTCACTAAAACAACATTAACCTAAAGTATTTTTATTCACAATTTTTTATACAAGAAATTGGAATACTTCTCAAATAATCATCATAAAGATTCAGCGTATTAAACGCTCGTACAATTTAAAATCTTGCCTAATATTGGCCTTGTATACTGAGCCTGATGCAGAAACTGCTATCAACTCCTAACTGAACAGTCTTCTATTTTCCGGAACCCCGATTAGCAAGTGGCCAATCAAATTGAATATTGAATAAGAAGCATACGAGTTAATAGTTTGGAACCAAGTAAGAGGCCTTTACCAGCTAATTTAAAAAGATTTCATCGTTGTGAAAATTGTGAATTCACACTGAATTTGAGCAACATGCCATTTTTATCAGTACACTGAAGAAGTGATTTCTAAGTTAAATTATCATTCGACACGTTTGCTTTCGAAATGACAAATATAAAATCGTTTAATTTCTAATCAAATTCCTTAATCTGAGTAAATATTGTTATCGGTCATAAGGATCTCGTTGTTTCAACGATCGAAGCTGTGCATTTGGTACCTCGACTTTGATCTCACTCTTCTTTTATTCATCACAATACATTCATCAATTCACATATGCATATTTGTTCATGGTAAACAAACTTATCCTTTTCAACTTGCTCGATCTTTCAATTTGTTTTCAAACTCTTCTCGCTGAAACGTTTTTCTGATTTGATTTGAAATTTTTAGATAGAATATCTCAAACAACGCAATGTTGTTGTGTAGAGATTGTGTTTAACCTGCATCCCATACTTTGTCTTGATACGTGGGGATGAATCCAGCATTATTGGAACGAATGATTCTAAAATTTGCATGAAATTTCGTCGTAGCTTTTTAAACGTTTATGCTACCAAGGCTGCTTCTAAGGCTTTTGCTAACAACACTGAAATGGTATTTCTTAATAAATTTAGGCCTAACGGGCAAAGATGACGTGTGTTCTTAGATGATTTGTCCAGTTGCAAGCATTGCATTAATTTGGGTTCAAAATTAGAATATATTATTTTGATCGTTGATACAGGCGATTAAAATCCTCTTCGGAAGAATCCAGTCCACATCACATTGCATACAAACTTGATATAAGCGGAAAAATGGTAAATTTGGACTAAACCAATTGTAGGATGTCTTTTAAGGATATATGAAAATTCGAAGACAAAAGACCCAGCTCCATGAAACTCTGTTTGTTTCAAGGAGCGCCATTTGAGTGATGACGTGCATGACGAAAAATACGCAATCTTTTCTGTGAATAGTTACAGATGGAGCATCAACATATTAATTTTTGGCTTGCCTTGTCAAACGCTTGTGAAATCGTTGTTTTTACAATCTAAGCTGCGCATTTGGTAACCCGATCTCCCTTTTCGTTTATTCTTAACAATACATTCATCCATTCACATATTCATCTTTGTTAATGGTAAGCAAATTTATCCTTTCCAACTTGATCGATCGGTTAATTTGTTTATAAACATTTTTGCGCTAATTAAGATAACATCAGTCATTTTGTGGTAAAGTATGGATTCAAGTCTCTAAGCACCAGGTCACTTGCGATGTTAATAAACCATATATTCTCTATATTCAAGAACAATTACACACCAGTACCTGTATCTAGATGTTTGATGTAACCAAGTGAAGGCCGTAATCTTAGTTTTATTTGTATTGTTGTCACCGATGTTATGCATCAATGCATCTTTTCAATAGAGATTGTACAGCGAACGACAACGTTGACATAATTCAGCACAAAGATAGATCCATCCTAAATTGGTTACTTTAGATTTACCCGCAAAAAATATATCAGGTCAACAATATAGTCGAGACTTGAAAGTTTCGGATTATTACTGAAATTGAACGAATTGTGATATTTGGAACTCAATAAAATAGCAAAATGATTTCATACTGACATAGGTTGACGCGAGCAAATTGGCAACTTCCCGAACAAATACATGGTCAGACGAAACCATGACTGACCTCCGGGACTATAGGAATTTCGGTCGTCAGTCCATTTATCTAATTGAGATCAAGCAGTTCGCTAACAAATTTTATCGACTTTCGGCTGAAATCAGCGAAAGTATTTGTCTGGAGGAAAAAATTAACTTCGTTAATATTCCGGAGAACTTGGTACTGATGAGTAGTCACAATGATAAAATAACAAAGTAGATGAACTTATATGAGGCTGTTAGAAAAGGTTGGCACGACCAACCTGTACAATGCTGTGTCCATACACATGTTGTTCTTGCCTTTTGCAATCATCTGGTAGTTACAGTGAAATCAGGATCCACAACATTTTACTTGATAGATTTTGTTCATGATCATGAGCGTAAGCCCTATCTACATGCATTTGGTCATATGTGATTAAACATGTTGTTCGTTCCAACCTTGTTCAACATTGGCTTACAAGCGCATATTATTTTGTATTCTTTTCCAGTTTCCAGCACATGTATATCAAGATTATACTGTCCCTACGTGTCAACACATTGCGTTACGGGATAAACTCCGGCGCTCAGTCCGGATAGTCAACGACGAAGACTGTTTCTCGGGCGTAGTATATCGCCCACCGTCTGCACAGTAATATAACAATCTTGCCCTAATCTACAGAATTCCCATGGTTACTTCCAGATTCACTAGTAGATTTTTTATTTATGTTAAATTGGAAACTGCAATTTGACCTCGGTTGACCCAAAGCAATTCGCAACTCCAAGAACAAAACCATTGTCAGGCGAACCTCAATCACCGAAACTGACCTATCAGGCTATATGAATTTTGGTTGTCAGTAACTTTATCTATTTGAGATCAGTCAGTTCACCTTCAAACATTGCGACTGCGGCTGATTGCGGCGAAAAGATCTCTCTCTGAAAACGGTCAATTCGCACTCGAAATATACGGCCAACTAGCCGAATGGAGCAGGATTTCTTGTTATATTTATATATATCGCTATCGTTATAATTTATTTATATCGCTATCAGTAAGCAAACATCTAATAGTTTTGTTACATATACGATGACGTCATACATTTTTTGCGGATGTTAAGTGTCATTCCTTAAACAGGGTTTGTTGAAACTGTCAATGATAAACATGGGACCAAAGCGCTGATGTCCCTAGGTTCGAGTCCGAATCAAGACAGAGAATATGCACTGTAGATGTGCTCGAATAAAAGCAGAACTCGAGTCCAATACTTCTAATGTTGACTGTTGTGATTGATTTTGTAAATATTTCGAAGGTATTGGTAGTAATAAGTAGTCACAATGAGAAAAGAACAAACGGATCAATCTTATGGCTTTTATTGATGCCCTTGAAAACACGATTAACTGCTAACCGGAAACCAGCAACGTACATGAATTTTGGTATGGCTAATATCTAATCTAATGAATTGAATCGAAGGGAGCTTCGGATTCGTCATCAAGATCTCTAGTGAAAACCTCGAATTTCAACTAAACAGCAGAACTCGTATGTGCATAATGGCACGGAATATTGTGTGGCAACACCATTGGCAAAACTCATCATCGGTGACCTGGAAAACATTTAGTTTACTGTTGAACGAGTTAAACAAATTTTTCGTCTAAGACTAGTTATTCTCCCAAGTAGTGATATCACGCATGATGGAGCTCAAACCAAGATATTTATAATATGATTAACGATCAATCTAAAGGAAAACCTGCTGTAGAGTCCGTTATATCGTCAGCTGGAACAACAACAAATGCATCAAATACTGTTGAAGCTTGAGCCACGTTCAATTCATCTGTATTTAGCACGAGAGAACATGCAATTACCATGACAAATGAAACCATTTCAACAACGGTTGCCATAATTGAAATATATGTCACTTCGAAACGCGTCCTTCAAACTTTATTTAATCATGAAATTGGAAAGTCTCATGTGTCTGACGGAATAACCGCGCTCATAATGAAACAATGTGCGAATTTTACATACAAATCACTTACATACCTGTTCAAACATACACTGGCAAACGGAGTGATTCCTACAGATATGAAACGCGGAATAATTTCTTCTATTTTTAAATGTGGAAATCGCTCCAATATTTCTAATTACCGACCCGTTAATCTAATACCTATGATATCAAAATAACTTGAGCGCGTCATTGTTGACGACCTAATGAAACATTTCGAAATTATCCAGTTGCTTTCGGGGAAACAGCATGGATTTATACCAAATTATTTTCCTGTTTATCTAATTAACTGATAACGCTAGACGATGGGACAGTCGGTATATGAAAGGCTAGCAATACGCGTCTGATAACTACATATCACGAAAAAATTTGCTCGTGTTGACCATACCCTATACTTCAGAAGTATCAAGGGCTTGGTATCACAAGAACGTTATTGAATTGGCTAGTAGACTAACTATCAAATCGCACTACCCAAATGCGTGCTGACGGTGAACTATTATAACCAATCGCAGCAAATAGCGGAGTTCCCCACGGTTCAGTTTTTCGTCCTATCCTCTTTCTGGTTTACGTGAATGGAATACCGGAACATGTTCGGTGTAACATTCCCTTTATTTGCTGACGACATACATATATGGCGTTGCATTCGTAGCCCAGAAGACTTTCTGCTATTACCAAAATCCTAATACCGAATTTTGTTCAACAAACTTCCGTTTAAACAAAATATTCATTTGCATGCTTTTCCGTCATTCACACCCCACGACCGGTTTCGTGCTGTTTGCACTCATCAGGTAGGGACAGTAAGATCAGGATCCGCATGCGCTTGAAACAGTGGAAGAATGGTAAACAAGGAGCGCTTGTATGCCACTGTTTAATAAGGCTGGTACGACCAACCTGTTCAATCACATGTTTCAAAACACATGTTTAACGGGATTAAACCCATAATCATGAACCAAAATGCATATTTGCATGCAATTCCATCATACACACCCCACGACTGGTTTCGTGCTGTTTTCACTCATCATGTAAGGACAGTAGGATCAAACTTCCGTTTAATTTCAAAAAATGCAAGTTCATGAATGTGTGGAATAAATTAGAGTTCACATACTATATTGATTCACATGTCTCTGAAAATTGCAGTTAAGAAAATGATTAAGTGTCTAGATAGGCTCTAATTTGAAAACCTCAATTTAAACTAGCACAGCCTTTGCAAAGTCCACACGTGCCATCTCTATACTCAAATGAGTATTTGGGAAATTTTCGCCCAAGTTATTCCCAAGGATCATAAAAACAAACTTGTGCAGTCCTGGTCTGCGTGGCTCAACAAGGATGTAGTGCGGATATTAAATCGTTTGATTCATCAGCTTGCAACTGAGTTGTTCACATTACAAAAGTGTGACAATACTTCAACGATAATCTCAATTCCTGTTATAGTTGAAGGACTAAACTCAAAACGTTAATCCAATATATCATAATGTTTGAAATCAAGCTTGGCTTTTATATGTTTCCATACAAATCACACTTTTTGATGATTTACTGAAGCGCAAAAATGTTTATTAGGTCATCAAAATTTGCAACAACGTACGCGGCATAGAACATGGTCCTTACGAAATTGGAAACTATTCAACTTCCAAAACTGTAAAATGGTAAACGTCGGAAAAACATTCGAATTCAAACTCTTTCGGAACCCAGCAACTTTAATGGGTTAAGGAAGAGAAAGACATTTGTGTATTAATTAGCAGTTACTTGAAGTTAGCAAGGTAGTGTTCTGTGATATACAAAAAAGTCTTGTTAAACCTCTGAACTCCTCAGATGGATCGGATAATTAACACCTATATGCGGTCACCAATAGAGTACGCTGCGATTGCATGGTACCCATGGTTTCAAAAGGACAAGGCAATGCGTATTTCTCCACGATGAGAAAAACGGGTGGACGGACAATACCACACGGGTCATATGAGGAGATGATTGTATCTTTGAATCTATTTGACATTTCGTACCGCATTCTCAGGGGTTGATTTATCCCGCAAAAAACAGCCTAATCAGCAAGAAGTACGTCAAACTATGGATATTGTAAAGTACTCACTTTTTAGATCGTAAGACTTTGAATTACCTTGAATTAGAACACAAAAAGGTATGAAAAGCTAAATCATCCCACTTTCTTGATCTAGAGTCTTGAATACCCAACATGATTTTTTCTTGAGTGTAGTTGTTTGTTTGTTGGTTAATATCTACCGTGGATGTTCATAACAAGCGCATGATGTGTCCATGATCCACAGCTTTCCCAATTATGATTTCTACCACATTGATCACAGCTTAGGCATCATCGTTACTTGCACTCTATATCATACGATCAAAATATTTTGCGGTTCGAACTTCGAAGTTGACGAAAACGTGTTTTATCATGTGTAACTGTGTAACTGATATAACGAAATTTAGGATGTTTGTATGCGTTTCCGCATTTTCATGCTGTGGCTCGTGTGAAAATGATAAAGTATTGCCAAAAACGTTTGATTTATGTGTTTCTCGAATTTCAGCTTACACGATCGGTAAGTGTTTTAGTATGCTCGATATTTATTAGCATTATTGTGGGAATCGATCTCTCCGTGAGATCTTTGATTTCCAAGCAAGATGCTCCTAATTGCTCAAATAACCCACTTTTACCCGAACATTTCGCATTAAAAATTATTCCCCTGGCAAATAGCACACCGTGAATTAAAATCATCACATTGATATTTCCATAAAGACACAATACATTTGTAAACTTATGTCTATTTCGAATGATATCACTTAAAAAACGTAGTAAATTCAAGGTTAAGTTTTTTACGCGTTTTGCGGTGAACACGTTATTTATGTCTGTTACTACTCATCAGTGGCCAGCCTTACTGAATTCAATCCTGACGGTGCACAATGGAAGCAGTGGGCACAACGTTCGCTCTTATTTGAGCTCGTCCGTGCGCAAATAGGCCGCTCCGGGTGGGACTCGAACCCCCGACAATTACAATTGTAATCTCACGCCTTAATACTTGGGCTGCCGTCCACCGTTTCGACTCATTGAAATTAAACGTTTATGATTCTTTCCCTGGACTGGGTTATTGTAAGCGCTTTATTTGCAAGTCCAATCGTGTAATATCAAGTAAGATTTGTTCTGATTGCCCAAACGAACAGATCTCCGTGTCATTTCTTCACATCGAATACAGTGTATCTTGACACCGGTCAAATCTGATAGTCATTGTTGTTTAGGCGTTTTGGATAATACATTTTTAATATTTGTGACGATTCATGTTTCCCGAGCACTATGAATTATACACGAAGGTGATCACGATACTCCATAATGGAAGCACTGGAATCGATTTCAGCGCTCATGTGAGCACATCAGCAGTCTAACCATCAATTCCTTATCATCTTCTACAAATCGATGAGCCCAAACATCAATTCAATATTATTGGACCTATAAAACACGCGCTATGAACATTGATTCGTATAACAAGTACCGCGAGGAAGACGATTTTATCTATTATTATAATTTGCCCGCCTTCAGCACGACAAATGCACGTCTCATGTCCTAATGAACGCTGCTTTCTAAAACATTTGTACAGGCAAATTAGGTTAAACCATTGAGCATGTGAATATCACCAAGCATTATATGTTGTCGGCTATAATTAATAGTCCGTAATCTGAGAAAAAGGAGAAAGCTTTATTTGCAAATGTTGGACAGCTCAAGTTACCGAACAAAGAAGGGTTTAAGCGAAGTTTGATTAATGTACTGAATGCAAAATTGAAATTACAATAAGACCAGTGAGTTGATGAAGAAAAAAAGATGAATCATGTTTATTTGTGGAAGCAAAATAAAATGGATTCGCACGCTCGCAAGTAATGTTGAAGTTTGAACAACTTCCATGAACACGCACAAGCGGACTTGTATTTTTCACTTGTGCATAAGTCGAGTAAACCCTTTTTCTTGACATTTACGGAATTTTTCCAAAATTCTTCTCGATGGCTTGAAATCTTTTACCAGTCATATGAACCATAGAACTTACTGGTTTTCCGAAAGTATCTCTTCTCGATATAACCACATTCTTTTTTTTCTCTGAAAGAAAATCTAACAAAAAACCCCAAACCTCATTTTCCAATGATGCTCAACCGAGTAAGGATCCCAATCTGAAATATTATAATCCTATATTCTCACTTTCAATTAGAGAGAAATGGATGACCACGAATAGCAGAATTACACAGCCAAGTCGTTGCGCTTTCATCGCTGGTAGGTGTAATCAAATAACCCACAACTTGTTGCGCTTATATAGGCACAGATTGGCGAGAGCATAAACTTATGATTGGTGATACATGATCGACCAATCACATTACTCCAAACAATTTGTTCTGATTCTCAATTTAGTTAATCTTCGGAATTAAAGTTTGAAAATTTATGGTGAAATACAAATAGCTCTAAAATACCACAGTTCATATGTTCAAAGTTTATGCAAATCGTCCATTCATGTTAGCCTCCATGCGCTTGCTAGTAGGAGTAAAAGTTATTCAGAGTCAGTAAATATCAGCAAAAAATATATTTTTTGGTAAATTTGTTTCCAAATTGTGTGTGTTACACCGAAGCTTTTAGGGTTTCCAGTGTATTGAAGCCTACGAAGTATGTTACTATTGGCCTACTTCAGTCGATGTCGACCATGGATGTACATCACGATCGCATGAATGTTCATGTTCTACAGCTTTTGGAATGACTAAACAGCCCGATTCGGGAGGAACAATCTCTCTCCCAGCGCTAGCAACAAAAGCCAGATCTTGGTTGTATTGCATCAGTTTCACGTCGGCGACGTGATCTGCGTTCAGCAGCCAAGAGCTGTATCTGCTCCTCTCTAGCTTGCAGACGGCGCTCTACATAATGCATCCTATGTGAGCTGTCAAGAGCAAGTTCTACTTTACTGGTCAGGTCAATGCCAAGAGCTTTCATATCTCTTTTTCAAACGTATTTTGTACCGCAAGTGCGGTCTGTTCAATGGTCGAATTCCTAATTGCAACTCACCATAGAGTAGATCTTTCGGAATACGACCATGTTCCATTCTATAGACATGACCAAGCCACCGCAAACGGCGCTGTCGCAATATGGTGAACATGCTATGTAGACCAGCTTTTGAAAACGCAAAAAGCTGTACAATACCACAGATTATACTTATAAAGTTTATGCAAATTTTACTCTCATGTTTGCGAACATGCGCTTGTAAGTAGGAGTAATAGTAATTCAGAGTAGGTAAATATCAGCCAGAAATGTATATTATAGTAAATTTGCTCCAAAGTGCGTGTGTAAAACGAAAGCTCTAAGGGTTTTCAGTTTATTAAAGCCATTGCAGTATAATTCAACATTAAATGTCGTTTCGGCGAGGACACAAAATTTGGGTAAACTGTTCCACAGAAAGTATACACGGACTACATAAATGTACCGGTGACATATTAATCAGAAATGTGATATTGTGACTGCGTGTCATGTGACGGGAAATCTTTCATTTTGAATGAATTCAAGTGATTTTATATGATTTACAACATTTCACCTGAAAAGAAACTAGTTTTCTATTCCTAGGAGACTTAAGTATTTTGTACAACAAAACAGGTCACCGAACATCCGCCTGCGGGTGACATACTGATATTCAATCTCTATAGCTGTTGAAGACACAGCATGTTCTAAATATTCGACGCAAGCTGAGGTATTGCTTGATAGAGCATCTCAAACAACGCAATGTTGTTGTTTAGAGAATATGTCCAAACTTGATCGCGTATTCTGTCGTTGTACGTGGGGATGGATCCAGTATTACTGAAAATAATAGTTTGCATGAATTTTCGTTTCAGCATCCACATCATTCTAAAAACCACTTTTAAATGATCATGCTTTCGAGGGTGCTTATGAGTCTGTTGCTAACAACTCTGCATGGGCGTTTTCTAATAAACTCATGCCAAGCAGGTCTATAAGATGGTTTGTCCAGTTGCAAAAATTGCATTGATTTGGGTTCAAATTTTGAATATTATTATGCTGATCTTCGATACAGTGAAATTAGAAACCTGCTCGGAAGAATGCATTCAACATCGCATTCAAAACAGATTTTGATATTATCAGAAAAAAGGTATATGTGCATTTAACAACTTTAGTCTTTTACGGATGTATGAAAAATCGAAGACACAGGACACAGCTACACGTAACATAGTTTGTTTAGCGAAGGCACCATTTTAGTAGTCTGCATGACGATTAAAAATGCGATCCTTTCTGTGATTATTTTACACAAGCAGCAACTGCGAAAGAATATTTTGTTTGCGTTTACAAACGTTTCTGAAATATATTGATATTCTTACGGCCATCGTCTACTGACATGATTAAATCTTCCAAGGTTCCGAAGAGGTTTGTTCAACAGGGTAATTTCCACATAATTACTATCTTACGCTGACCAAATGTTAGTTGATATATTTTTGGATAGTTTCAACGATGTCATGTTCCAAAAACTTATCTGTAGCCAAGAGAAAGATCAATAACTATTGCTCTTTGGTAATCCGCGATCTTAGAGTAACAGCGATGTAACTTTCGGTTTCCACCCTAGCGCAAATTGTGATTCGCTTGAAATGTAAATGTTTAATTGATAAGCAGGACACCAATGCTCAATTTTGAGTTCATTTCTTGTATAATTTAGTCTGCATTCGATGATTTTGGTGTATCTTTTCTAAAGTATTTGGTAGAACTTGGCATCGATGGATTGTTATTTGATTGAATCCGCGGTTGCTTTCAAACTATTCACTAGGAAAACATTAAGTTAAAGTATTTTTATTCACAATTCCTATATACAGAAGATTAGAATACTTCTCAAATAATCATCATAAAGATTTCGCTTATTAAACGCTCTTACAATTTAAAATCTTGCCTAATCTTGGCCAAGTATACTCAGACTGATTCAGAAACTGCTATTAACTCCTAACTAAACAGTCTTCTATTTTCCGGTACCCCGATTAGCAAGTGGCCAACCAAATTAAATATTTAATAAGAAACATACGAGTTAATAGTTTGGAACCATGTACGAGGCCTCTACCAGCTATTTTAAAAAGATCCCATCGTTGTGAAAATTGTGAATTCACAATAAATTTGAGCAACATGCCTTATTTATCAGTACACTGAAGAAGTGATTTCTAAGTTAAATTTTAATTCGACACCTTTGCTTTCGAAATGACAAATATAAAATCATTTCATTTCTAATCAAATCGACAAATTCGTTAATCTGAGTAAATATTGTTATCGGTCATGAGGATCTCGTTTTAACAATCTAAGCTGCGCATTTGGTACCTCGACTTTGATCTCACTCTTCTTTTATTCATCACAATACATTCATCAATTAACATATGCATTTTTGTTCATGGTAAACAAACTTATTCTTTTCGACGTGCTCGATCGTTCAATTTGTTTTCAAACATTTTTGTGCTAATTTAGATCACATCAACCATTTTATGGTAAAGTATGGATTTAGTTCTTCAGGCTCCAGGCCTCTGGCGATGTTAATAAACCATATATCCTTTATATCTAAGAGAAATTACACAGCACTACCGTTTTCTAGATGTTTGCTGTAACCAGGTGAAGGCCATAATCTTAGGTGTATTTGTATTGTTGTCACCGATGTTATGCATCAATGCATCTTTTCAATAGGAATCGTACAACGAACAACAATGTTGACATGATGGAGCACAGAGTTAAATTCATCCTGAATTGATTATTACAGGTTTTCCCGTGAAACATATATCAGGTCAACCATATATTCAAGACTTGAAAGTTCGGGATTAATACTGGATTTGAACAAATTTTGATAATTGGAACTAAAAAAACTGTTGATTTCATACTGACGATGTATCACGACTGCATTCTTGTGATGCCTATAATATATTAGTTTAATGTTTAAACATTAGTAAATATTATTCGAAAATGTGAATCTCATTTTTCACGCAGAGCGGAAATAATTATTCTGGATTGCAAACGTATTATTGAATGACACTGTTATATTGGATTCTTACAAAGAACGACGATGTTAAAATAGAGTATTATGAAGTGATGTCTGGTCAAGTACTCAAGGTGAGCATATATTGTGGTGCTCATATTTATTTACCATATAAACTACATCCAGTCTCTGTATGTTTTCCTTAATCAAGTGGGGACAGTAAGATCAGATTATGTGATTGTTGAAACAGTTGTATATTCGTTTATAAACGCCTTGAGTGCTTGACATGTGATCAATTCGTAATTCTGTATTTGAGCATCATGGTGAGTGCGTTACGTTAGAAGCCTGGCACGAAATCGACTGACGAATCAGAAGAAAAAGACTTCACCCATTCTAGAAAAGTAAACGTCACGAGCGGAGTTTCTCAGGGGTTGGTGCTCCTACCTCTTCTGTTCTTGGTCTTCATGAAAGATATAGTGAAGGATATTTTGTGTAACTTTATAATGTCTGCAGATAATATTAGAACATGCTAAAATGTTAAGTTTGCTAACGATTGTATGGCAATACAACTGGAGCTGTGCACCTCACACAGACAAACGAGTTGCCATTTAACTTTGCAAAATGTAAAATGTTGCGCTTTGCTAATCTTCGCCCCACACGTATCAGCTTGACACGCAAAATCACGTCTGGAATACCGTATAAAATTATGAAGATGTAACGGGCGGTCGTAAAATCTCTAACCCGGAAATCAGTGCCGAACAAGGTATACTAAAAACTGCCAGGTCGTGGGTCTGCCAAAATATTTATACATGTTTTGACATAGAAAACCTAACCCTGGTTACTTATTACACAATATATGTACGTCCTTCAATGGAATAGCCGATACACGTCTGGACACAGTGTCGGAGGAAGAATATTGTGCGACTTAATAGGACTTATCCGTATGCGATAAACTTGGCTTCCTGTATAGAAATTTGCTTTTTCAATATCGAATGTCAAAATTAAATCTACAAGAATCCATTCAACGTTGGATACGAAGCAATCTCATGTTGAAATTTCAAATTATATTTACTGAAAATCATCCCTCAAACGTTGATTAATCGGTGTCAACAGGAACGGTGTGATAAATGATTGAACGTGATTGCCGTTAAAAAGGTTTACCCGCGGAATTAATTGGAACGCAGTCAACAAGTTTCTGTGGAAAGCAGCAATGTTAATGTTATGGCTTACGTTGGATTAAAGCTCCTCTAATAATTAGTATAAGTTAATGGACGTCAAATCGGAAATCGCGATTTGACCTAGGTTAACCCGAAGCAATTCGCAACTTCCCAAACAAAAACATAGCCAGACGAATCCCAACCACGAAGACTGACATCCCGGACTATAGGAATTTAAATTGGCAGTCCCTTTATATAATTGTGTGCAGGCAGTTCACCATCAAACTTATCGACTGCCGGCTGAAATTAGCGAAAATACATTTCTGGGAAAACGATTATTTTGCGTTTGAAATATATGACCAACAAGCTGAGTCCAGAAGGATGTCTTGTTATTTTTATATCCGTAAGTAATTATCTGTAAGGTTTTTTACCTAGCCGGTCGTCATACATGTAGCTGGTTGTGCGGTGTCAGTCATTATCGGAGACCTGAAAGCAATCGTGAATGTTGAAACGCGATCGGTTAAAACTATCAATCGTAAACATGGGAAGAAAAAGGTGATGGTCCGGAGTTCGAGTCGAAATTGACACAGAAAATATGCACTCCGAATGAGCTCAAATAAGAGCGGCACCCGAGTCCGATGATTCCATTGTTGATCGTCGAGATTATCTTTGTTAATATTCCGAAGGACCTAATGCTGATGAGTAGTCACAATGATAAAATAACAAAGTAGATGAGTTTGAATGAGACTGTTAGTTAAGGTTGGCACGACCAACCTGTACAATGCTGTATCGATACACATGTTGCAGGGTTAGAAGCCATGTTAATGAATCCGAAAGCTCATTTTCCTTCAGTTCCATCATACACACACCGACAACGTTTTTCTTGCCTTTTGCAATCATCTGGTAGTTACAGTAAGATCAGGATCCGCAATACTCTTACATGATGAATTTTGTTCATGATCATGAGCGTACACCCTATCTACATGCGTTTGGACATAAGTGATTAAACAGGCTGTTCGTTCCAACCTTGTTCAACATAGGATTACGAGCCCGAGATAACATGCTGTTTACATCCAATATTAAACCATTTCAAACATGGTTGCCCTGAGTTAAATAAATATTACGTCGAAACGCGTACTTCATGCTTTATTTAATCTTAAAACCGGAAAGTCTCCTGGGTCCTACTGAATAACCCAGCGAATATTGAAGCAATATGCAAATTTGCTATACAAACCACTCACATGACTGTTCAAACAGACAATAACAAATAAAGTGATTCTTACAGATTGGAATGGCGGAATAATTTCTTCTATTCATAAAGGCGCTCGAATGTTTCTAATTAACCACCAGTTACTCTGTTACCTGTGATTTCGAAATTACTTGAGCACCTCATTGTTAAAGACCCAATAAAACATTTCGAAAATAATAAGTTGCTTTTGATGAAGCAGCATTGATTTAGACGGAATTATTCTTGTTTATCTAAATAATTTATAAACCTGGACTCAGTAGATAAAGGGCTAGCAACAGACGCTTGATACCTAGATATGTCTGAGGCATTTGCTCGTTTGAACATATCCAAGTACTGCATAAGTATGAAGGGCTTTCTATCACTTGAAAGTTGTTGAATTGACTAAATGACTACCTAACAAACCGCACGAACCAGCTACGTGTTGACGGTGCATTACCATAAACAATCGCAGCAACCAATCCCCAAAATTCAGCCCTTGGTCCAATCCTCTATTTGGTTAAAGTGAATGAAATACCGGAACATAATCGGTGTATCATTTCGATATTTGCTGACTACGTACATTCATAGCCCAGTAGACTGTGAGCTATTGAAAAAATCTTAATACGCTTCACACATGGTCTTTGGAAAACGAACTGCCGTTCAACGTTTACAAATGCAGTCTCATAAATGTCGGGAATCAAGTAGGATTCACATACCATACTGAACCACATGTCCTTGACCATTGCAGTGAAGAAAATGATTTGGGTGTCCGGATAGGCTCTAGTTGAAAAACCTCACTTCAAACTAACACTGCCTTTGCAAAAGCAACGTGTGACCTCAATCTACTCAAAACAGGTATCTGGAAAATTTTCACCCAAGATATTCTCAATGATCATGGAAACATACTTGAGACTGATTATGGAATACGCTGTGCAGTCATGATCCTCGAGGCTGAAAAAGGATGTGGAACTTAAGCAGCAAATCGATCACCGCTATACATAACTAGTTCTGAGAAATAGAATCAAGCTTTATAAAAAAATCATAGCTCACCTGAATTTTTCCACATTCCTTATCCACTAATCACAGAGGACCTCACCCTGGTTCACATAATATTCCATAACCCAAGCCATCCATTAGATGATTTATTTACGCAAAGGGATACGTGAAATTATCGGCCCCATGAATAATGTTCTGGTGCTACCCCATTCCTACCAGAATTGTAGAAGGTATTTTTACTCTGTCCCTGAATGTTTTATCTGGTCAATCCACCAGCTTGCACGACTTTGAAACGCAATTAAAAAATTTTATGGATCTATTTGTTTTCCGAAACCGTATATTCTGTTTAATCCAATTCTTTATCTTGTTTTATACACCTACCTGTCGATTACCTTCATCCCATAGTTGTTTTTCTGCTTGTTGCTTTTTAGACTATTAGAAACCTTGAATTATCATGATGTGAGCAACGTCGGCCTGCAACTAAAATCTATTGTCTCCGTACAGTCTATCGGCGTGTGCGATGCAGCGGGAGATTATCAATCCCGAATGATGAGTGCTTTCTTCATGAATATTTCCATAAAATGTGATCAAATCAATAATGACAATCTTATGGAACAGTATTTAGAAATGGCTACTTAATTAATTTAGCGACACGCAAGTTCAAATTTACAGGAACAACACCGTTCCCAGATGCATAGGCTTCATGGTGGTATCTACTCAATACTCATTGCTTGGATTAATTTTTAAATATTGGTGTGTGAATGATATAAAGGTGTACATTGGGGGAAATTAAATACAATTTACTGAAACTATTAAAATGTGGAATCGATTTGGATAACTTGACGTCTGCTGCATTACAGTGGGATATAAAATCATTATAATTTAGTTAACAATCCAAAGGGTTGCCATTTATTATTTCAAAGTTTAAACTGCTACAGATAAAAAAATTATTCCTTCACAAATTTCAGCTCCGCATGCAAGTTCTCTTCTTGTATCTTATGCAAGAACCTCGGTGTCTAGGTGTCGAGTAAGTTTAAGACGGGCTAATATTGTCACAATAATTTTTACAAGCAATACGCGTTCTGGTCTTGTAAAAAGACTATCTTGTTATTTCACGAACGAATATAAAACCTCAGATACTACATATGTGCGTCGTGTTATGAAATATTCAATCAAATCCTCCGTACCATGGCAGTGAACGCACAATAAATCTTTTGACTGGATTCATCATCTTGGAAGTAAGTGTGACATTACACGAAAGATAACCATATGTCCTGGTATATTTGAATGTCTAACTGTAACTGTAATATGTTATTAAATAGTTCATAATGTGTGAAATTAAGCTTGGCTTTAAAAGGTTTTCACACAAATCAAAATTGGATGTTTTACTGAAGCGCGAAATGTTTATTAGGTCATCAAAATTTGGACTAGCGTACGCACCATGGAAGATTGCCCGTTCATACTAAAATATGTCGATGCACTTCATATGTGGTCCTTACGAAATTGGATACCATTCAACATCAAAAGATTTAAAAAGATGAACGGCGGCAAATCCTTCTAATTCAAATATTCTATCGGAACTCAGCAACTTTCAGGGGTTAGGAAAGAGAAAGACATTGGTGTGCGGATTAGCAGTTACTTGAAGTCAGCAAGTTAGTGTTCTGTGATATACGGAAAGTCCTGTTAAAGCTTGTCACTCATCAAAAGTATTTTCGGTTGTTTTACAAAGTAGATACCTTCACGGATAACTAACACTTATATCCGGTCGCCAATACAGTACGCTGTTCAAACATATTCGCCATGGTTGCAAAAGTACATGACCTTGCTAAAAATTGTTTACCGCCGCGCTACAAAACTGGAGATCGGTCAATACAAGTAGGCATACGAGGAGAGGATTGCAACTCTGAACCTGTTTGACTTTTCGTACCGCCCTCTCAGGGGTTGGTTGATACTGCTGCTCAACATTCTGCATACAGTAGATCACCCACTGGAACAACTGCCTGGAACAACTGGAACTGCCAACATGATTTTTTTGCGACTGTATTTGTTGGTTTGTTGGCCTCGTTCGGTCGATGACTACCACGAAAGTTCATCACAAGCGCACGATCGCTCAATGCTCCACAGCTTTTCTAATGTGTAAATAGTTCGATCAAGAGTGATAATTTCTACCAAATTGCTCAAAGCGTCGGCATCGGTGTTAGTACAACCGAAATCTGTTGCGGTTTATACTTCGAGATTGACAAAAACGTGATTTATCCTGTATAATTGTGCAACCCATATTATGAAAGTTCGGATGTTGAGCAATTTCATGCTGTGGCTCGCGTGAATCTGATAATGTTTTATAGAACCGTTTGATTCATAGGTTTTACGAATATCGTTTGAATCGATCGTTGAGTGTCTGAAAATGGCTCGATATTTAATAGCATTAGTGTAGAAATAGAACTATTCGTGAGATCATTGATTTTCAAGCAAAATGCTCCTAAATTCGCAAATAACCCACTATCACCCGCAATTTGTGCATTATAAATTTTTCCTCTGGCAAAAAGCAAATCGTTAATTAATTTCAACACATTGATGTATTAACACAATACATTTGTAAAACTAAGTGTATTAATGATGATATCACTGAAAAATAACGTAGTAAATTCAAGGTTAAGATTTTTAAGCGTTTTGTGGAGAATAGGCTCTCTATGTCTGTGACTATTCATCCGTAACCAGCCTTTCGAAGCATTTTTAAATTCAATCATGACGGTGCACAATGAAAACACTGGGCACAAGTTTCGCTCTTATTTGAGCTCGTCGGCAGTGGATATCGACAGCTTCCGTTGAGATTCGAACCCATACCATCAACATTGTAGTCTCACGCATTACGACCTGGGCTATCATCCACCGCTTCACCAATAGAAATTAGGCGTTTATGATTCTTCCACCAGACTGTCTTAATTCAGTGGCTTTATTTTCACTAAAAATTGTGAATGATCGAGCAACATCTGCTCTGGTCGACCAAACTAGCAGATCCCCGTGGCAGTTATTCACATTGAATACAGTGTATGTTGACATTGGTCAAATCTGATAGGCATTGTTGTTTAAAAGAAACGTTCTCAATATCTGTGACTATGCATGTTTTCCGAGCACTTTTAAATATTCACAAATTTGATCAAGATAGTCCTTAATGGAAGTACTTGACTCGATTTTAGCGCTCATGTGAGCACATTAGCAGTTTAACCATCAATTCCTTATTATCCACTACAAACTGGAGATCCCGAAAATACTGTGAACAATATTTGACTCGTAGAACGTCAACTTTAATACGAATAACGAGAACCGGAATGAATACGATTTTATCAAATATTTTATTTGCTGTCCTTCAACACGACTACTCCACGTCTCTGGTTTTCACAAATCGAGGCTCTATTTAAATCCTACCGTGTCCAAACGAAACGCACAAGCTTAAACTGCGTTGTCGTTATGCCTCCCAACTACGTTGCCAGGAAATTCGCTCATTTGATTTACGATCAATCTGCCACAGATCCTTATGATGACATCAGATCTGCAATTATCTCTCGAATGTGTTCGAATTTTAAGAAAAACTTGCACTAACTCATATCACGCTTGTGGATAGGTGATCCCACGCTCATTCGAAGCAGTTACAGAGTACTCAAAAAGTCGACAAAGGTGTGCATTCGACAGATATGGTTGCAGAGTTTGATGAATAATTTAAGCAAGCTCTTGGCTGTCATGTAAGAGGATGGTAACCAAGAAAGCTTGCCCAAGTTGCAGATAAAGTCTATGACATTGCTCATATCTTAATTACTTTACACTCCTGTAAAAGTTTGAAAAACGATATATGTGATATATAATCCTAGATCAGCGATTTGGCTCGACAAATCTTAGTGAAAATACCAATTGGATTTGGCTTATTCGAAAGCTTCAGCGTTCGAGGCGATAAAATGAGTAACGTTAGCAAAAATCATTGTTCAAAAACTAAAGACATTCCACCTATCATTTTGTAGTGATGTTCAATCAATAGGAATCGTAATAATTCGTTGACCATCATTATTCGAAACCGCCCATAGATTTACTTAAGAGGCGTACAATGTTTTTGTGTTCCACAGCTCGTTATATGACTAAGCGGTCCGATTTGCCAGGAGCAAACGAATTTCACCATTCATAAAGATGACCGGTTCTCGGTGTGCTTGATTTACATTCGTCAGCTCAAAGATAAAACTTCAAACGATAACCTAATACTAAGCGGCCAGCTACAAGTTGTTAAAAACTCGAAAACTCAATATCAAGAACATTCTTATCTCTTACAAAACAGTTTTTTAACGCAGGTGCGACCTACAACAAGGTAGACTTTCGGATTGTATGATTTTCTCTTTAAAAGCCCCACAACTTTTTGCACTCACCGGTTAGAGAAAGTAGGATCGGAATTCGCGGTACTTGATAAATTGAAGTAATTAAAAGCATTACTTGCGATTTATAGCCACTGTTGGATAAGGCTGGTAAAATCTACCCATATATGATATTATATCCAGTGGGTGGGAAACAGTAGTGAGTATTTTGTATGCGAGGATGAGATCACCTCGCATTTTCATTTGTACAAGTGTCCTCATTTCCAGTCGTCTGAGTCGCCCGGCAAATGGCATATTTTCGAGAGCAATGACAAGCTTGGAAGCTTTCCAGGATATACGATCCAGGAGTAAGATGTCTTTTTGGAGCCTTGGTGTCCAGGTTTGTGTGGTATAATCTAGAACCGGGTGTATATGTGTATTCATCATGAGAGAAAAACGCTTCGGGGAAAAACGTCCAAATATTCGCTATCCGACCTTCGATGACTGGCTATTTAGTGGATATATTTGACGATCAAGCCTCAGACATGACTGAAAATTTGAGAGAAAAGCTGAAGCCTTTTCTGAATCTTATACTATTTAGGCTCCATCATCCTGCTAAAGGTTGCCAATCAATCACGGGATTTGCCTTTCGATTTATAATAACTATTGTAACTCATAGCGGCACTGCATCATATTACGTGCCAAACGTGATTCAAAGTCACGTTTGCTATGCGTTGGATTCCCACAGCCTTAATCCTGATCTTTCTATATCTAGTCAAGGACCGTTTTGTCTGCAAAATTTCCAGATACGGTTCCAGAATCTAATTACCTGTCGTCTTGTCGGTTCTATGCACTTTGGCTTGTTGCGTCGCATAAAGTGTACCAAATTGGCAAACCTATCTTGCAAGGTTTGATTGTTATGTCAGTATCTGAATTTTGTGACAAGACCTTTTTAGCCTCCGCTAAGAAAACGTCCCAGTCTACACGTTGAAAATGCGACGAAGTATGTAATATATGAGTACTAGTTGGACGCTTAGCATAACGTGATAGCTTTGTCATAGAAAAGTGACATATTCGACCTATCGAACCAATTCTGCTCTTGGGTATGGCTCACTATTCTCAAGAATTCAATCGAAGTGATTTCCGAATTGGTCATCAGGAACTCAAAAAATATCTCCAATTTGAACTAAACAGCAGAACTCGTATGTGGTTAATGGCACGAAACATTGCGTGGCGACACCGTCGGCAAAACGCATCATCAGAGACCTGGGAAGCATTCCGTTTACTGTGGAAATAATTAAACAAATGTTTCATCTAAGACAAGTTGTACTTCCAAAAAAGTGATATAACGCATGATAAAGCTAAACCATCACAAAATACTTTATCGTATGGTTAATGATCAAGCTAAGGCGTAACCTGGAGTTGCGTCCGTGAGCACGTCAGCTGGAACAACATCATTTACAACAGAAACTGCTGAAGCTTTAGCCAAATTTAATTCATCTGTATTCAGCCCGAGAGTACACGCGATTTACATCCCAAATGAAACTATTTCAACCACGGTTGCCATTAGTGAAATAAATATCATTTCAAAACTCGTCCTTCAAGCCTTATTTAATCGTAGAACCGGGAAGTCTCCCAGGAGTGACAGAATAATCCTACCAATATTGAAGCAATGTGCGAATTTGTTATTCAAACCACTCATTTACTTGTTTAAACAAACACTGGCAAGTGGAGTGATTTCTACAGATTGGAAAGGCGGAATAATTTGTACTACTTATAAAGGTGAAAATCGCTCCGATTTTTCAGAATACAGACTCGTTACTCTGTTACCTGTGATGTCAAAATTACTCGAGCGCCTCATTTTTGACGATCTAATGAAACATTTGGAACATAATCAGTTGCTTTCGAGAAAACAGCATGGATTTAGATGAACTTATTCCTGTTTATCTAATTAACTGAAAACGCTGGACGATTGGATACAATCGGTAGATAAAACGCTAGCTACTAACATATCTGAAAAGCACTTGATCGTGTTGTCATACCCTTCATTTCATTCAGTCCTCTCCGTGCCGTGTGGCACATGAGGCGAAGACAACTTCACGCCAGTGGTTCCGGTCTGTCGCTGCTTCCGTTGCCGTCTGCACCGTGAATCCTTGTGCATGTAGTTCGCGTTCCAACGTTCTGCGCCAAGTTTCCTTGGGCCGTCCCCTTTTTCGTTTACCTTGCGGATGCCAGTGCATGGCTACGTTCGTATGCGAACTGGGATCCATCCTGCAGACATGACCGAATCACGGATCTGTTGTCATCGTTTCCGTAGTAATGTAGGTTTTACGGGATAGGGTTGCTAGCCCTAAGCCCAACCCTCCTCCTTTCTCAGACGGGCTTGGGACCGTCCTTGTCATACCCTACTAACCCAGAAATTTGAAGGGCTTGTTATTAGTTGTTGAATTGTATAAGTGTCAACCTAAACAACCGCACTACCTACGGAAGTGTTGAGGGTGCATTATCATAAACAATCTCAGCTACTAGCGGTGTCACCCAAGGTTCAGTCCTTGGTCCGATCCTCATTTTGTTTCATGTGAATGAAATACAGAAACTTGTTCGGTGTAACATTCCGTTATTTGCTGACCACATACAGATATAGCGTTGCATTCGTAGCTCAGGAGAATTGCTGCTATTTGAAAAAAATCTTAATACCTGGTCTTTGAAAAACAAAATACTGTTCAACTTCAACAAATGCTGGCTCATAAAGGTGAGGAATCAAGTAGAGTTCACATGTCATTGAAATTTGCAGTGAAGAAAATTATTTGGGTGTCCGGATAGGCTCTATTTTATGCCCCATATCAAGCTAACACCGCCTTTGCAAAGTCAACACGTGACCTCAATCTACTCAAACGGGTATTTGGGAAATTTGCGCCTAAAATATTTCCAGGGATCATGAGAACAAACTTGAGAAAGCTTATAGAATACGGTGTGCAGTCATGGTCTCCTTGGCTCCAGAAGGATGAAGAATTGAAGCAGAGACACTATCATCGCTCAAAATAACCAGTACTGTACAATCGAATTAAGCCTTGAAACGAAAGGATAGCTCATCTGGATCTTTCGACTTTCCCTATCGACCATTTAAAGGAGAGTTTATCTTACTTTACAAAGCATTCCATAATTCAAACCATCCCTTACAATGCAATTCTCCGTACTGTCAGTAACGGATATTGAATCTTTTGACTGGATTCATCATCCTGCAACTGCATTGGTCACGTTACAAAAATGTGGCAATGATAACCATAAATCCTGTTAAATTAGATTGTCTAAACACAAACAGCAAGATCTTATAAAATAGACCATAATGTGTGAAATTAAGCTCGACTTTGAAACGTTTCCATAAAAATCCCACTAATTGATTATTTTGCTGAAGCGCAAAATGACATCATCAAATGTCATCAAACTTTGGACCATTGCCAGATTATAAAAATTATTGATGCAATTCATACGTAATAATTACGAAAATTGATACCATTCAACTTCCAAAACAATGAAATGTTGAATGTCGTTAAATCCTTCGAATTCAAATACTCTATCGGCCCTATGTTCCTTCAGGAACTCAAGGGATTAAGTCAAGTCATCGGAACTCAGCAACGTTCATGGGTTAAGGATGAGAAAGACATCGGTGTGAGGATTAGCAATAACTCAAAGTCAGCAAGGTAGTGTTCTGTGATACACGAACAGTCCTGTTAAACTATGCCACTCCACAGAAAGATCTATGATAGTTTCCAAAAGCTGGTACACACAGGCATAATTAACGGATATATCTTGTCTCAATGTAGTAGGCTGTTAAAGCTTCGTCTCCATAGTTTTTAAAGGACATGGCTTTGTGGCAACGCGTATATACCCACGCTACAAAACTGATGGCCGGTCTACACCACACAAGCCATACGGTTTCATCTCTCAACCTATTTGATTTTTCGTACCGCCATCTTTGGGGTTGATGTTCAGCAGATGTTCAACATTCTGCATACAGTAGATCACCCACTGGAACAACTGATTCATCAGGAAGAAGCACGTTAATCTATGATTAATTTAAAGAAATTACTTTTCAGATCATAACACTTTGAATTACCTCGAATTAGAACACGAGAACGTCTGGAATGCTCAGATCATTTCACATTCTTGATCTAGAATCTTGGATAGCCAACATGATTTTTTTCGGCAGTGAATTTGTTAGTTTGTTTCCCTCGTTCGGTTGATGTCTACCACGGATGTACATCACAAGCACATGATGGCTGGATGCTTCACAGATTTTCTAATGTGTAAATATTTCGACCGTTACTGATAATTTCTACCAGTTTCATGGGTTAAGGAAGAGAAAAACATTGGTGTGTGGATTAGCAGTAACTTGAAGTCAGCAATGTTGTGTTCTGTGATATACGAAAAGTTCTGTTAAACCTTGCCACATCTCAGAAGCATCTTTGATAGTTTGACAAAGCAGGTACTCACACGGATAAGTAACACATATATCCGATCGCAATGAAGTAGGCTGTTCAAGCATCTTTACCATAGTTTTGAGAGTACATCGCATTGTGGCAACGCGTAAATCCCCACATTACAAAACTGGTGGCCGGTCTCTCAACCTATTTGACTTTTCGTACCCCCTTCTCAGGGGTTAATTGAACATGATGTTCAACATTTTACATACTATCGATCACCCACCTGAACACCTGTTTCGTCGGCATGAAGCAAGTAAAGTACTTACTTTGTAGATCAAGAAAGTTTAAATAACCTTGAATTAGAACCCACGAACGTTTAGAAAGCTACGATCATGCAACATTCTTCATCTAAAATGTTGGATAGCCAAAATGATTTATTTCGCGAGTGTAAATGTTTGTTTGTTAGCCTCGTTATTTCGATGTCTGCCATCGATTTACATCACAAGGGCATGACGGCTTCAACTTTCACAGCTTTTCCAAGTTCGATTCAGGAGTGATAATTTCAACAATATTGCTCACCACCGTAGGCATCGCTGTTACATGCACGCCATACTATACAATCAAATTCTGTTGCGGTTCGTACTTCCAAATTGACAAAAACGTGTTTTATCATATGTAACTGTGTAAATGATTTTACGAGCTTAAGGATGTTTGTATGCGATTCCCGTATTTTCATGCTGTGATTCGTGTGTAACTGATAATGTTTGGCGAGAACGTTTGATTAATGGGTTTTCTAAATTTCAATTTACACGATCCTTATGTGTTCGAATATGACTCGATATTTAGTAGCATTGGTGTGAAAATTAATCTATTCGTGAGACCTTTGATTTCCAAGCAAGATGCCCCTAATTGCTCAAATGACCAACTTTCACCCACAATTTGTGCATTATAGATTATTACTCTGGAAAATTGGCATACCGTGAGTTAATTTCACTACATTAATTGGCCCGTAATGACACAATAAATTTGTAAAATCGGGCGTGTTTCGAATAATATCACCAAAAAATAACGTAGTAAATTCGGGGTTAAGATTTTTACGCGTTTTGTGGAGAATACGCTCTTTATGTCTGTGACTACTCATCCGTGACCAGCCTTTTTCACTTCAATCAGGCCGGTGCACATGTAAGCACTGGGCACGTAGTTCGCTCTTATTTGAGCACGTTAGTTCGGGTGGGACACGGAATAGCGTCCATCACCATTGTAGTCTCACGCCTCGTGAAATATCGAGCAAGATATGTTCTGGTCGCCCGAACGAACAGATCCCCGTGTCAGTTCTCCACATCCAATACATTGTATGCTGACACCGATCTCATCTGATAGGCATTGTTTTTCAGGCGTTTTGCAGAATACGTTTTTAATATTTGTGACTATGCATGTGTACCGATCACTATGAATTATTCACAAATGTGATCACGAGGGTCCATAATAGAAGCACCGGAATAGATTCTAGCGCTTATGTGAGCACATCAACAGTCTGATCATCAATTGCTTATTATCCACTACAAATTGGTGAAACTAAAAATTATTGTAATACTATTTGAACCGTAAAACTCGCGATATGAACTTTAATTTCAATAACGACACCAAGAAGAAATACGATTTTATCGATTGTTTTATATTGCCTGCCTTTAGCACGATTGATCTACGTCTCTGGCTTTCACAAATCAAAGCTCTATTCGAATCCTAACTTGTCCCAACGTTACGCAGAAGCTTCAACTGCGTTGTCGTAATGCCTCCACCCAACGATGCCAGAGAATTCGCTCATTTGATTTACGATCAACCGGCCACATAACATTTTGATGACATCAAATCTGCAATTATCTCTCGAATTGGTTCGATTTATAAGGAAAATTTGCAAAAGCCCATGTCACCCCCGACGTTATGTGATCCCACTACCTCAAAACACTTTCGGAATTCGAAACAGTTATAGAGTACACAAAATATCGACGAAAGTGTGCATTCGACAGATATGCTTGCAGAAATTGCCGAATGAATTACGCAAGCTTCTGGCTGTCATGGAAGAGGATAGTAACAAGGAAAAGCTTGCCCGAGTTGCAGTTAAAGTCTATGACATTGCTCGTATCACAATTCGTTCATACTCCAGTACAACGTTAAAAAAAGAAAATTTATGATATGTAAATCTAGATCAGAGATTTGAGTCCACAAATCTCAGTGTGAAAACCAATTTGATTCGCTTAATTCGGAAGCTTTACCGTTCGAGAGGACACAATGGTTAAGGTTACCAAAAATCATTGTATAAATGACAAAGAATTTCCACTTATCCTTTCCTACTGATTTTTAATCAATAGGAAGCCTAATAGTTCGTTCGCCATCTTTATTCGATACCGCTCATAGATGAACTAAAGTGTGCCCAATGTTTTTCAGTTCCACGGTTTGTTTTATGACTTACCAGTCCGATTTGCCAGAAGCAAACGCCAATCAGCATTCATAAAGATGAGCGTTTCTCGGTGTGCGTGATTTGCATTCGTCAGCATTAAGATAAAACTTCAAACGATAATTTCATACTAAGCGTCCAGATACAAGTTGTTTAAAACTTGAAAAACTTTGGGTTTCATTGAACTAACACCCTTCGCTTGCTTCTCAATCAAGAAGACCCGAATTTCACGCTGTTGACGTAAATTAGATGGAGGCAATACGATGAGAGAAACAAGTTTCAAAGAAATTGAGAAATCGTAAGCAATGACAATTATAAACAGCCACCAGTGTTGGAGATTTAACATTCATAATTCCAAGGTTGTGAATCATGTAAAAACAATTCAACGATTTCACTTAATAAGTGTGGCATAGAAAAACATAGGTACATGCGATTCCGCTTAGGCCATTGAGCATGCGAATACCACCAAAATTATTGAAAATGTTGAAAATTTCATGTTAACGAAGAAAACGACGGATGTAAGCATTGATTGTATAATCGACTGAATAGCAAAGTGAAATTACAGTAAGAACAGTGAGTTGATGAAGATAAGTGAATAAATACATGATTAATTGGGGAAGAAAAACAAACGTGAATAACGAGCTCGCACGTTGTGTTGACGTTTGAACAAATTCCATGAGAACTCTCAAGCAGACTCGTTTGAAGGGCATCTTCACATGTGCGTAAATCGGGTAAAACCTTGCTCGTGACATTTACGGAATGCGTCCAAAATTAATTTCGACGGCTTGAAAACTTCAACCGTCATATGAACGATAGAACTTACTTGAATTCACAAAGTATTTGTTCTCGATATTACGACATACGCTTTTTAGCCTAAAAGAAAAACATCACCAAAAATCCAGATACTTCATTTTGTAATAATCCTCAATCTTAAAGGTTTTCCGAGCTAAAAGATTATAATATTATATTCTCACTTTCGATTAGAGAGAAATGGATGACCACGAATAGCAGCAGTACACAGGTAAATCGTGGCAATTTCATCGTTATTATGTGTAATCAAATAACCGACAAATAATGCGCTTATATAGGAACAGTTTGACGAGAACTGAAGAATTTATGATTGGTGAATATTTCATCATGTTCGACCAATCACATTACTCAGACTACTTTGTTCTAATCATCAATTCAGTGTATATTCGGGATTCAAGTTTAAAGATTTATGGTAAAAATGCAAATAGGTTTACAACACCACAATACAATACGTACAAAGTTAATGCAAATCGTGATTACATGTTTGCGTTTATGTACTTTGTAGTAGGAGTAAAAGTAATTTCGAGTAGGTAAATGTCTGCCGGAAATGTATATTTTGGTCAATTTGTTTCCAAAGTGCGTGTGTAAAACGGAAGTTCTAAGGGTTTTCAGTGTATTGGAGCCAACGCAATATGATTCAACATGGAATATCGTTTTGGTGAGGAAACCATTTTTTGAGTAAAATGTGCAACAGAAAGCATACACGGATTACATAAATGTAGCGGCGACATTTTAATCAGAAATTTGAGATTTTGACTGACAACAATCTAGTTTTGTAATCCTTAGAATTGAGTATTTTGTATAAGAAAATCGGGTCACCGCAGATCCGTCTGTGTGTGATATAATAAGTTTCATTCTCTATATCGGTTGACAACACAGCATGTTTAAAATTTTCGCCGCAAGATTGGATAATGTTAGATAGAACATCTCAAACAACGCAATGTTGTTGTGTAGAGATTGTGTCCAACCTGCATCCCATACTCTGTCTTGATACGTAGGGATAAATCCAGCATTATTAGAACGAATGATTCTGAAATTTGCGTGAATTTTCGTCGTAGCTTCCATAGCATTTCAAATAACATTTTTTAAACGTTCATGCTATCTAAGCTGCTTCTAAGGCTATTGCTAAAAACACTAAAAGGCGTTTTCTAATAAATTTAAGCCTAGCGGGCATAGATTATGTGTGTTCACAGATGATTTGTCCATTTGCGAACACTGCATTGATTTGGATTCAAAATAAGAAAATATTATTCTGATCGTCGATACAGTTCAAAGAGAATCCTCTTCGGAAGAATGCAGTCATCATCACATTGCATGCCGAATTGATGTAAGCAGAAAAATGGTGAATTTGGACTCAACAACCTGTAGGATGTCTTTTAAGGATATATGAAGATTCGAAGACTAAAGACCCAGATTCATGAAACTTAGTTTGTTTTGAGAAGCACCATTTAAGTGATGTCGTGCATGACGAAAAAACTCAATCTTTTCTGTGAATAGTTACAGATGGAGCATCTACATAATAATTTTTTGCTTGCCTTGTCAAACGCTTCTGAAATCGTCTACCGACATAATCAAATCATTCAATGTTTCGTTGAGATTCGTTCAACACGGTATTGTTCACATAAGTCCTGTCTCCACATTACCAAATGTATGTTGACATATTGTTGGATAGTTTCAGCGGTGTTATGTTCCCAAAACCTACCTGTAGCCAAGAGGAAGATCAATAACTAATTGTCTCTGAAAATCTGCAATGTTTGAGTAACAGCGATGTAACTTTTTGTTTCCACCCTAGTGGAAATGGTGATACGCTGTAAATATAAACGAGAAATTGTTAAATATAACTCCAAATCTCACATTTTAGTAGATGTGTTGGTTAATTCTGTCTGCTTTTGATAATGTTTGCGTATCTATGGATTGTTATTTGAATGGTGCGAGAAATTTGACAATTTGGTATCAAGACTTTTTTAAATAGTCTGCGTTTGAATGTGCGTTAGCTACTGAACTATTCACCAAAATAGTGTAGTAAATTGAATTATCTTATTCACTATTTCATACACCAGGTTATAGTTTTTTCTCGATTATTTATTATAAAGCTCTTATAGAATTCAAAATGTTGTCAAATCTTGACCTTGTATACTAAGACTGATGCAGAAACTGCTATCATCTCCTAACTGAACAGTCTTGGAATTTCCGGAACCCCAATTAGCAAGTGGCCAATCGAATTAAATATTGAATAAGGAGCATACGAGTATTGGGTTTGAAACCATCTAAGGGGCCTTTACCAGCTATTTCAATAAGATCTCAACGTTGTGAATATTGTGAATTCACACTGAATTTAAGCAACATGCCATATTCATCAGCACACTAATGACGTGATTTCTAAGTTAAATTATCATTCGACACCTTTGCCTTCGAAATGAAAAATATAAAATCATTTAATTTCTAATCAAATTGGCAAATTCCTTTATCTGAGTAAATATTGTTTTCGGTCACAAGGATCTCGTTGTTTTTACAATCTAAGCTGCTCATTTGGTACCTCGACTTTGATCTCACTCTCCTTTTATTCTTCACAATACATTCATCAATTCACATATTCATCTTTGTTAATGGTAAACAAACTTATCCTTTTCAACTTGATCGATCGGTTAATTTGTTTTCAAACATTTTTGTGCTAATTGAGATAACATCAATCATTTTGTGGTAAAGTATGGATTTAATTCTCTAGGCACCAGGTCACTTGCGATGTAAATAAACCATATATTCTCTATATTCAAGAGCAATTAAACACCAGTACTG
>JACCGJ010003485.1:0-13250 GCA_013407085.1 Atriophallophorus winterbourni
CTCGTTGCAACGAATCCCTAAATCACAAACACGACAGCAAGTGTCTCGTTCCTTTTAATGACGCTGATTGAACGTTGACACCCCAATATATTCCATACAGTGTAACGCCTGGTTAATTTCTAATAATCTTTACAGAATATTTACCAATTAGAATATTTTGTTTTGCCTTTGACCGTGATACGTGAGACTTGTTTAGTGAAATTTCTAAAGTATGATTCTAACTGAGATCGCTAAATGCTAACGAATGTGCATACACATCGTATTAGGAAAATTGACCGCCTTTCTTACTCATTTACGCATTACGCAAACATATGCTAGGCTTACTATCGGCTATTTAGCGGTGAGAAAATATCGGAAATTGCTGTGTAGACTGACAATTAGGCACGTTGGACTTTTATGTGCGCCTCGAACGATTGGTTAGAAATCTCTTTGTGATTCTGTATTTGAACATCAGTGCTGTTTGTAAGAACGCTATATGTCAGTGGAATACAAGTATAACAGTGTTTATCACATTAGTGCTGTTCCAATTTTTACTAACCTTGATCTAACTGTGTACATCTGATGACGGCAAACATCAAAAACACAAAAGATTTAAAATTATTCACCATACCAGTTGTTTTAACGGATCTCTTGTGTCAAAAATGAAACGCTTGTTAAAGCTCTTCACCTATTGATTTCATAGAAAATTATCTGCTATAGGATAATTCGACACTAACAAGCGAAACCTTAGAAGTTTCAAAATCGGGTTTGTGGACGCTGATCCATCTGTGTATAACGGCTTGCAGTTCTTTTCCGACGGGAAGATATTGCTTATAGCAACTAACTCTAATCACATCCTCTTGGTCGACGCTATCAAACGGACGTATCAACATATGCTCAAGGTTAGTACTCTATGGCAGCTATCAAAAAATGTGTGAATACACGCAGAGTCCCTTTAATTCTTCTATTTTGTGTTCTTTATTTTAAGAAGAAAAAGGTCGCCTTCATTCGCTTTGTCACTCATGAATCCCATGTTTAGTTTGCTGCTTTCACTATCCTTCATCTACACCTTTTGGAGAACAGCACCACAGATTGTCTAACGCTGGATACATCGTTCACACCAGACAGCCTGTTTGTCATGGTTGGTTCCCCTGATGGTTACGTGAACATCTGGTCTGTGGACACTGGCCTGCGAGTCGCAAGTTTTTCCGGCAACGAGGCAGCGACGCAGCTATCGAATGCAGCCATCCACAATTTTGCATTCAACCCGCGCTATGCCATGCTAGCCACAAGGTCCCAACAGACTTCAATTTGGTTGCAGAGCGTCGAAGAATGAAGACTTTTCCGACCCCACTGTCTTGCAAATACACAGCGTTGTCTTTTAATAAAGCGTTTCACATCATTCTACGCGTATTTCTTCTTCGAGGTCTAACCCTATTACGCATTGGTCGATTATTTAGTACCCTCACGTTCTGATCCGAATTGATTGACGCGCGGCATAGAGTAATTTCGAATGAGCAAGTGGCATGCTACGAATTTGATGTCTGGTGGAACTGCTTTAAAGGACTCAAATTTGTCATTTCAACACAGATATGTTTTGCCTTTGATTCATTGGGGTTGGAAAACGTTAGTTTCTGAACAACGATATGTTAGATGGAAATGCAAGCAAACGAGTTTCTTGTTAACGATCATGGGTTGAAACCCTATTTACATGTGTATGGCCTCGAGCACGTGAACAGATTGGCTTTGCCAATCATATCCAAAAGTGTATGTATGTATGCATGTGTGAAGTCACAAAGCTGATCCAAACATAGTGCCGCACAGTCAAAGACTGCACGTGGGCTAAGATACTGTCAGGATGCCCAGACCTAGATATATATAGAAAAGGAAAATAACAATGGCAATGAAACTCCTGCATGTTTTTGCATGCAGTTAACTGCCGCTGGCAAATTAATTAAGCACGGTGTTGAATGCACAGAACAAAAATGCTGCACGATTGCACATCCGTGCGGATCCTGATCCAGCCGTCCATACCTGACGAGCACAACAGAAAGAAACCGGTCGTGGAGTATCTATGCGGAAAAAGACGCGAATAAACGTTTTCATTAGTGACTTCGCCTGGTTTTCTTGCATTTTCTTGCATTTTCTGTATAATTTCTCCACGCGCTATGTCGAATTCATGCTACTTATAAGTAACTTCTAAAGCGAAATATCTCCCGATCTACGTCGACTAGAGAGAAGTCCTACCGTCATCTATTGTAAGCTGGGGATTTTAGAATCTGGGTATAAGCATATGCTTTCTTCATCTGAAAATCCCTAAATATTATATGTAGTCTTCTGTAAACTATCTACAACGCAATAATTCCTGACGTGGAAAATGTTGATTGGATTATAATAAACCTGGTGTTTGGAGCATTTGCATAGTAGTAGTGAAAAATTGGAAGAATATGATTTGATGCTTATTTACCAGGGAGGGAAAGTAAGGGTAACTTGAACGTCAGGGAATAAGGGATCACGAAATATTGTTCTATTTGTTGTACCAGAAAATATTTTTCAAGCATGGATCGAGAAATCGGTAGAGGAGGACGTCAAGCAATAGCGCTACGTTGCGTGTTCTGTAGATATTTCTAATTCCGTTGTTGTGAACACATTTCGTGTTCGTTTTAGCGAGAATATACATGTGATGGAACGAAACCTCTGCAGATTACTTTCTTGACCAGCGCTATGAACGAACTATTGTCTTAATGAAAAAAAAGGAAAACAAACGTTACCTAATTATGTTACACTTAACACATAAGAACCCAATGTCATAAGTCAAACACCCCTGCCTGGCAACCGTTAATCAGTAGAACTATGAACGACCAGACCATTCATATAACTGACAACCTGTGTTGCTCCCTGACTCCTACTTTAGGGACTAATGAATTATTGGACTGATCTATCGTTCTCCAATTGCGAGTCTCGACCTAAACAATAAATGCTTTAATGCTTTCAGCTATGAAAAACGTGGTACATTGCTCAAATATTGATAATTGTGAGTTTCAACTTTCCTCAGCTCAATAGCCGGGATGATCACCCATCAGAGACACTTGAATATGAATTTCGAGCCGTCTTGGATTACGTACCTCATTCAAGCCACGTTTGTATGACTTAATCCTACCTTGGACTTGATTCTTATATCAAATCCCACAGCTGTAGCAAATAAGCGTTTATTAACGCCATGGAAAGGCAACAAGTTTAAAAGCACTAGTTTCGCACAACTGGATTACTTCGATCACTATAGTCTTTTTCATTCTCTTTTAGAGCACCTGAAATCTACATTTAGGAACATTCTGTGTTTGTTTTGAAGAGAGCGTCTCAACGTAACAAATTTTTACTACGTTGCAGGACTAAAAGTAGATGAAACAAATGGCAATAACACGGGTGATTCACCAGTCTACCAAAACAGCTGATTCTTTTGCACAATTTACACTACTGCGAAAAAAAGTTATCAGCTCAATTCGAGATGATTAACAAGCTTCCTAATAGAACGTATATTGGACCAATAATCTTTGCTCTAAAAACTTCGTCCGGCTTCACAGATTCCTTTTTTCGAAGCGATGACCTGCTAGCACACATTTATGCGGGAGTTTCTCCGCCTTAATCCACGGAGCATGATCCGGAACCAATCATTCGACACGACACACCGACCTTGAGTGAAGTAATGATTACTCTGATTGTGGTACCGCAGCACTTACGAAAAGTGAACCTAAATAAATATCCAGCTGCTAAAAAACCTATCGTGCGCAGCCATCTGAACCACTATCCTGCAGGTTTAATAATATGCTACAAGCTGGCGTGTTACCAAACGACTAGAAACTGGGACAAATAATACCCATTTTCAAAGGTAGTTCACGTTCTGAAGGTAAAAATTACAGGCCGGAGACATTGTTATCATCGCTATCAAAAGTGTTTAGGAGAATAATAACCGCAGAAATAGTGCGACATCTGGAAACGAAATAATTTCTAGCAGTTGCCCAACATGGATTTCGCAGAAATCGCTCGTGCCTGACAAATCTGCTGAATAGTTTAGACATTTTGACGAGAGTCGTAGATGCGGGTTGCTGTATTCATGCTTGCTACTTGGACATTTCCAAAGCATTCGACAGAGTTGATCATAATTTACTCTTGAACAAGCTATTAAATGGCTGCTTTCTTGAAAGACTGAATGAATTGATACGTTAATACCTCAGCAACAGACACATTAAAGATCGTGCGGGCAGCCTATTGTCGAACAAAATCTCTCTTGCGGTCTTCCAGAATAATCAATGCTTGGACAAATACGGTTCTCAGTCTATATGTGCCATAAACCAATAACAGTTTACACTAAGATGGTATTATTTGCTGAAGATATAAAAGTATATAGACGATTCAGCAATGCTGAGGTTTGTTTGATGTTCCAAAACGATAACAAACTGTAAATGAAACAAAATATACGTTTGTATGCTTTTCCGTCACACAACACCCCACGACCGGTTTCGAGGTGTTCGCATTAATCAGGTAGGGACAGTAATATCCGGATCCGCATGCGCTGTCAATGATTTTGCAAAAGTCGAAGATCACTCAGATCGGTCGTGACCTTGTTTTTCCTATTAAAAGAAGCTTGGCGATAGAAACCTGGAATACAGCGAAGAAAAAAGGACCTAGGTGTTTGGAATTGCAGTAGTTTGATAAATGGTCTACAATGCGAAGCCCTTTTTAAAAGCGTGTTGCGACTGCTCGGAATATTACGGCGGATATCCGATCGTTTTTCCACAGGGTGTTTTTCTCTCATGATGAACAAATGCAAACACCAGGTTCTAGAATATGCTGCACAAGCCCTGACAACATGACTCCAAAAGACGTCTCACTTCTGCATCTCATAAACCAAAAAGCTTCTAAGCTTCTCGTTGGAATCGAAAATATGCCATACTTAAGGGCAACTAAGACGACTGGAGCAATGGGCGCTTGCACAAAGGTGAATGCTAAATGATCTGATCCTCGCACACAAAATACATATTACTGTTTCCCATCCCCCGGATATATCAATTCATCTTCAAACTTCCAGAAACAGCCTTGGCTATTTTTACAAATTGAAATTACCATATTCCAAACTTAACTGCCGCAGGTAGGTTTTTGCGTTGCGTGTGAGCTTTGATTCGCTTCTCCTAACCTTCCGGTTTCGTAAGCTCAAACTTTTATCTATATGCGAATCAAAACTTGACGATTATATAACAGCTAAATATTTATAAACTATCATCGTCTCATTGATTTTGATTATATATATATATATATATATTATATATAATAGATTATATATATATATATATAGTGATATATATATATTTATATTAATATATAGTATATTCGAAATCAAACGAGACGATGATAGTTTATAAATATTCAGAGGCTAAATTCCGATTACCTCTCATATAATCGTGAAGTTTTGATTTGCATATAGATAAAAGTTTGAGCTTACGAAACCGGAAGGTTAGGAAATGCAAAACAAAGCACACACGCACCGCAAAAACCTACCTGCGGCAGTTCCGTTCGGAATATGGTAATTCCAATTTGTAAAAATGGTCACGGCTGTTTCTAGAAGTTCGAAGATGGAATCATATATCCAGGGGATGGGAAACAGTAGTATGTATTTTGTAGCGAGGATCAGATCACTTTGCATTTAACTTTGTGCAAGCGTCCATTGCTCCAGTCGTCCTATTTGCCCTACGTATGGCATATTTTCGATTCCAACGAAAAGCCTGAAAGCCTGACGTCTTTTGGAGTCATGTTGTCAGGGCTTGTGCAGCATAGTCTAGAACCTGGTGCTTGCATGTGTTTATCATGAGTGTAAAACACCCTGTGGAAAAACGTTCGTCGCGACACGCTTTTGAAAACGGCTTCGCATTGTATACCATTTATCAAACTACTGCAATTCCAAACACCTAGGTCCTTTTTTCTTCGCTGTATTCCAGGTTTCTATCGCCAAGCTTCTTTTAATAGGAAAAACAAGGTCACGACCGATCTGAGTGATCTTCGACTTTTGCAAAATCATTGACAGCGCATGCGGATCCGGATATTACTGTCCCTACCTGATTAATGCGAACACCAACCGGTCGTGGGGTGTTGTGTGACGGAAAAGCATACAAACGTATATTTTGTTTCATTTACAGTTTGTTATCGTTTTGGAACATCAAACAAACCTCAGCATTGCTGAATCGTCTATATACTTTTATATCTTCAGCAAATAATACCATCTTAGTGTAAACTGTTATTGGTTTATGGCACATATAGACTGAGAACCGTATTTGTCCAAGCATTGATTATTCTGGAAGACCGCAAGAGAGATTTTGTTCGACAATAGGCTGCCCGCACGATCTTTAATGTGTCTGTTGCTGAGGTATTAACGTATCAATTCATTCAGTCTTTCAAGAAAGCAGCCATTTAATAGCTTGTTCAAGAGTAAATTATGATCAACTCTGTCGAATGCTTTGGAAATGTCCAAGTAGCAAGCATGAATACAGCAACCCGCATCTACGACTCTCGTCAAAATGTCTAAACTATTCAGCAGATTTGTCAGGCACGAGCGATTTCTGCGAAATCCATGTTGGGCAACTGCTAGAAATTATTTCGTTTCCAGATGTCGCACTATTTCTGCGGTTATTATTCTCCTAAACACTTTTGATAGCGATGATAACAATGTCTCCGGCCTGTAATTTTTACCTTCAGAACGTGAACTACCTTTGAAAATGGGTATTATTTGTCCCAGTTTCTAGTCGTTTGGTAACACGCCAGCTTGTAGCATATTATTAAACCTGCAGGATAGTGGTTCAGATGGCTGCGCACGATAGGTTTTTTAGCAGCTGGATATTTATTTAGGTTCACTTTTCGTAAGTGCTGCGGTACCACAATCAGAGTAATCATTACTTCACTCAAGGTCGGTGTGTCGTGTCGAATGATTGGTTCCGGATCATGCTCCGTGGATTAAGGCGGAGAAACTCCCGCATAAATGTGTGCTAGCAGGTCATCGCTTCGAAAAAAGGAATCTGTGAAGCCGGACGAAGTTTTTAGAGCAAAGATTATTGGTCCAATATACGTTCTATTAGGAAGCTTGTTAATCATCTCGAATTGAGCTGATAACTTTTTTTCGCAGTAGTGTAAATTGTGCAAAAGAATCAGCTGTTTTGGTAGACTGGTGAATCACCCGTGTTATTGCCATTTGTTTCATCTACTTTTAGTCCTGCAACGTAGTAAAAATTTGTTACGTTGAGACGCTCTCTTCAAAACAAACACAGAATGTTCCTAAATGTAGATTTCAGGTGCTCTAAAAGAGAATGAAAAAGACTATAGTGATCGAAGTAATCCAGTTGTGCGAAACTAGTGCTTTGTAACTCGACACACACAGCACGTTAGTTCACTATTCTGACGCATTTCGTACCGTCACTGTTGCGGCTATAGCTACAAACGTACTCGAATACTAGGACAACTTAATCGCCTTGTCCGATTGGCGGTTTATAAACGATACTTTCTACAGCTGTGGGATTTGATATAAGGATCAAGTTTAAGGTTGGATTAAATCATAAAAACGTGGCTTGAAAGAGGTGCGTAATCCAAGACGGCTCCAAATTCATATTCAAGTGTCTCTGATGGGTGATCATCCCGGCTATTGAGCTGGGAAAAGTTAAAATTCCCAATTATAAATATTTGACCAATGTTGTTGTTGTTGGCCTCTGTCGGTCGATGTCGACCATGGATGTACATCACATCGCATGAATTTCATGTTTTGCACCTTTTTGAATGACTAAACAGTCCGTTTCGGGAGGAACAATCTCTCCCGCAGCGCTTGCAACGATATTCAGAACTCTGTTGTATTGCATCAGTTGCACGCCGGCGGCGTGATCTGCGTTCAGCAGCCAGGAGCTGTATTTGCTCCTCCCCGGCTTGCAGTCGACGCTTTACACAATGCCTCCAAAGTGAGCGGTCAAGAGCAAGTTCTTCCCAGCTTGCGGGGTCAATGTCAAGAGCTTTCATATCTCTTTTGCAAACATCTTTGTACCGCAAGTGTGGTCTGCCCAATGGTCGACTTCCTAATTGCAACTCACCGTAGAGTAGATCTTTCGGAATACGACCATTTTCCATTCTATAGACATGACCAAGCCACCGCAGGCGGCGCTGACGTAATAGGGTGAACATGCTCTGTAGACCAGCTTTTGAAAGCACTTCAGCGTTAGTCACTCTGTCCATCCACGATATGTTCAAGATACGACGGATGCTTCGTAGATGGAAAGCATTCAGCTTCTGTTCGTGTCTTGCGTGGGTGGCCCAGGTTTCACTGCCGTAAAGTAAAGCATTTAGTACGCACGCGCTGTATACCATCATCTTTGTCTTTACAGTCAGCTTGCGGTTACTCCAAACACGAGAGTTCAATCGGGACAAAATGACAGCTGCTCTGCCAATCCGCTTATCAATCTCCGTGTCTAGCGAGAGGTTATCCGCAATGGTTGAACCAACATATGTGAAATGATGTACTGGTTCAAGTTGACAGTTTCCAACAGTGATGATTGGTGGCGATACAGTCCCTTGACCAAGGACTTTGGTCTTGCTCATGCTGATTGTTAGACCAAAGTCTTTGCATGTCGACGAAAAACAGTCCATTAGCGACTGTAGGTTCTCTTGGGAGTGAGCAATAAAGGCTGCGTCGTCGGCAAACAACAGGTCACGGATTATCACATCCCGTACTTTGGTTTGTGCTCTCAACCGGTTCAGGTTGAAAAGATTGCCATCACTTCGCGTGCGTATGTGAATGCCTTCTGTTCTCGTCCTAAAAGCGTGCTTCAGAAGGAGAGCAAAGAAAATGCCGAACAGCAAGAACACACCCTTGTTTGACGCTTCGGCGAATTTCAAATGCTCGTGAACTGCAACCGTTGAAATGGACTGAGCCTCTCATACCTGAGTGGAACGAAATAACGAGTCTCAGCAGCCTTGGGGGGGCAGCCTATCTGATCGAGCATTTTGGAGAGACCCTCTCTGCTGACGTAGTCGAATGCCTTAGTTAAATCAATAAAAACGGTGTATAATGGCATACGCCGTTCCCGACACTTTTCTTGAAGTTGTCTCAGGGAGAAGCTCATGTCAACGGTTGATCTTCCCTTGCGGAAGCCACATCGAGATTCGGAGTAAATTCTATGAGCTAAAACTTGCAGCCGGATCTGTTAGACCTCAGCAAACAATTTTCCCTAAAAAATTCAGAAGGGAGATTCCTCTGTAATTGTTGCAGTCGCCTCTGTCACCCTTATTCCTAAATAGCGTGATGATCTTTGTGTCTCGCATCTCTTGTGGGACACCCTCCCTCCTGCCAGCACTGAAGAAGCAAATGATGAAGAGGCTGTAATAATGCTGCTCTACCGCATTTGATGATCTCAGGTGGATTTTCCGTCGTCACCAGGGGCCTTCCCATTCGCTAAGCGGTCGATTGCCTTATTGAGCTCATCAAGAGTAGGAGGGGTATCTAGATATTCAATGGTCGGCAACCGTTCGACATTTTCAAGTGCATGCGGTAGAACCGTACTGTCCCTAGAGTAGAGAGAGAGAAGTGCTCTACCCATCTTTCCATCTGTTGAGTTTTGTCGACAATCGGCTTACCAGATAAAGACTTAATGGGAGCCGTTTTAAGTTTGTTTGGGCCAATGGCTCTCTTGATCCCATCATACATACCGTGAAAATTGCCGGTATCCGCAGCTTTTTGGATATTGAGGCTAACTTCAGTCCAATAGTCGTTTGCACAACGCCTTGCAGTCTGTTGGACCTTATTTCTAGCTGCTCTTAGAAGACGTAAGTTTTCATCTGTTGGCATACCTTTGAACCTCAAGAATGCTGAGCGTTTCTCATCCAGCACAGCAGTCATCTCAGAAGCGTTTGCTTCGAACCAGTCGCTCGTTCGAGCTTTCTTCGGACCGAAAGTGGAAAGTGCGACTCGGCATATGCAGCTTTTTATCAATTCCCAGTTTTCTGAAGCAGATTTAAGTGGGGTTGTCTTGTTGAACTCGTCCGTGAAGGCTTTTGCGAATCTCGCAGTTAGATTAGGTTCGCACATGCGAGTGACGTCTATCTTAGGCTTAGCAGACAATTTGGTGCGGTGAAATCTCGTGTGGGGGAGCTTCAGTTTTGCACAGACCAGTGAGTGATCAGTGTCGCAGTCTGCGCTTTGATATGATCTGGTGAGGAGCACGCTTCCTATATTAGTACGCTTAACAAGAATAAGATCAAGCTGATGCCAATGCTTAGAGCGAGGATGCTTCCAAGAGACTTCATGCTGTGGTTTTGTTTGAAAGAAAGTGTTACTGACACAAAGATTGAACTGTGTGCACAATTCTAAAAGGCGTTGCCCATTTTCATTGGTTTTACCTACACCGAACCTTCCGAGACAGTTTTGCCAAGACTCGTAATCTGCACCAACTCTGGCATTGAAATCACCCAATACCACTACACAGTTTTTCTGTGGCACGTTTTTCAGGACGGCTGTGAGGTTATGATGAAAAGCGTCTTTTTCAGCAGGCGTCGCAGAGAGCGTCGGTGCATAAACGTTGACCAACGTAATGGTACCAGTAATGCACCTCAGATTTAGAGTCCAAATCCGTTCGCTCCCGCTGCTGCTCGGTTCTGTTGCTTTTAATATGTCGTTTCGCACGGCAAACCCAACTCCATGCAGTCGAGGCTCATCGGAACCTCTTCCTTTCCAAAAGAATGTGTAATCACTTTCTGTTAGCTTACCAGTGTCTGGTAAGCGCGTCTCTTGTAGGGCAGCCACGTCGACATTCAGCCTCTTTAGCTCGTTGTTAATCACGGCGGACTTTCTAACGCCTCTGATATTTGAGACGTCGTCATGAAATCCTGGAAGCATGGACCGGACGTTCCAGGTTCCAAGTTTCAGAACTGACATTTGTTGTTTGGTATTTCGATTCGCTGGTGCGGAAAAATACAGTCTGCTTGTCGGTTGATTCCTAATCCCCATGCACCCAATGAGGATAGCAGACCGTGGCGAGACGGCACCTTATTGACTGGGGGCTGCCCAGCTTGAGGCGGGCGGTAGCCGTCCAATGAGACCTGGAAGTCTCTCCCACCGTCGAAAGCAGCCCCAGGCGCTTAGCTCTACGCCAGTCGAGCCATAGCTTTTAACCGGTATCTGCTGCTTCCCGTGTTATTTTCCGTAGAAGCGGAATGGAGTGTCCTCTCCATTGGTGCGTTGTGATGTACGCCAGGGCATTTCAATATGGAGAACTAGCTGTTGCCCATGCAGCAAGTGCTCCCTCTCCACGGCACCACTGGAACCAAAGGAACAGCTAGGGCTGATACGTTTGGACAACGATGCCGTCGCAGGAGCTGGCAGGACGAAGTTGAATAAACTTCGGACTGCCTAACGGGACTCCGGCTCCGGATTTTTCCTCGAGGTTGACTCCTGAAGCCTTTTCCATGAATGGATGTAGCCACAAGGCAGTGGAGGTTTGAGATAAGGGTTTTCCTTCCCCTAAGTGGGCCGCCTTCATGGACTAACGAGCTCCACCTGCCCGAAGCATGCTGGTTTTGAGGCGCCAGTCAGCCGCCTTCGCCCTTTCTCCTGTCAGTAGAAGCAGTTCCGCCGGGTCACACAGGACCACGCGTGCAGGCCAGGAGCTGGACTTGTTTGTCAAAGGCTATGTGAGACGCAGGCCATTGGAGCATTTTTAAAATTGGGAGCTTATCACCAAAACCGCCCCGGCCGTGACAACCTTGGTTCGCGTCACTCCTGTAGCCATTGTTGAATATAATTTTCGGATCTGTTGTCATCGTTTCCGTAGCAATGTAGCTTTTACGGGATAGGGTTGCTAGGCCTCAGCCCAACCCTCCTCCTTTCTCAGACGGGCTTGGGGCCGACCTTGGCGGAAACCGAAGAGACACCGAAAGTTTTGCGAGACCTATTCCAGAACATCTGGGATACTGAGCATATACCGGACGCCTGGCGTTCGGGTACTATAATCAAACCTCCGAAGAAAGGAGACTTAAGCTACTGCACCGATTGGCGAGGTATTACGCTTGTATCAGTCACGAGCAAAGTATTATGCCGCATCATGCTCCGACGTGTCTCCAATGCAGTTGAATCCATTTTACGACAAGAACAAGCTGGGTTCAGGAAAGGAAAATCTTGCATTGACAAAATCTTTGTCCTCCGTCAGATCCTGGAGCAGACACATGAATGGAATGCAGAGCTATGTGTGGCCTACATAGACTTTCAGAAGGCTTTCGATAGCGTTCACCGACCAGTGTTATGGAAAATCCTCCGTCATTACGGTATACCATCAAAGATAGTAAATCTTATGAAAGCCTTTTATGAGAAGTTTGAATGCCAAGTCGCTCACAATGGAATGCTCACTCAGAAGTTTGAGGTTCGTACGGGAGTGAGGCAAGGATGTATCCTCTCACCGATACTCTTCTCTCTAACAATAGACTGGATTATGAGACATGTGACCGATGGCAGGGCAGCAGGCATTCCATGGACCCCAGCGGGACCGCTAGAAGACCTGGACTATGCGGATGATGTTGCCCTCTTGGCGTGCAAGATCAGTGAAATCCAGAGCAAGAGCGATCGACTATCCGAAATTGGCAAGACGGTGGGTTTAGAAATTAACGCTGGCAAATCGGAGGTAATGCGGAAGAATGTTCCGGAGCAACCACCATTGTTCGTGGACGGTCAACCGCTCATTGAGGTTACAGATACAGTCTACCTTGGGAGCAAACTGACTGTAAATGGTGACTGTGAAGATGAGGTCAGGAGAAAGATCGGGAAGGCGAACCAAGCATTCTGCATGCTGAATTCCATTTGGAAATCCTCCGCTCTCAGCATTAACACGAAAATCAGACTCTTCAAGAGCAACGTTCTGAGTGTGTTGCTGTATGCATCGGAATGCTAAAAGACGACTACTGCCATTGAGCGCAGAATGAACGTGTTTCAAACTAAGTGCTTGAGAAGGATTCTTCGAATTTTTTGGCTACACACCATTTCGAATGAAGAGCTTCTGAGAAAAACTGGTCTAGAGGTCGTATCTATCGTAGTCAAAAGACGACGGTGGAGATAGTTCGGTCATGTCTGCAGGATGGATCCCAGTTCGCATACGAAGGTAGCCATTCACTGGCGTCCGCAAGGTAAACGAATAAAGGGACGGCCCAAGGAAACTTGGTGCAGAACGTTGGAACGCGAACTACATGCACAAGGATTCACGGTG
>JACCGJ010003486.1:0-23801 GCA_013407085.1 Atriophallophorus winterbourni
CAGACTTCGTTGCACGAAGTATGATAAATTACGTTTGAAAGATGATCTGATTGTTAAATTGTAGCTCCATTGTAGGCGTAACCGTCAAAAGTAGGATAAATGAAATACTTTTACGCTATCGCCATCTGTTCAAACTGACTAAATTCGAACGGCAAAGAGACAGAACTCGGCTTTGGCGTATATGTGCGAGGCATGTGAGCACAACACTATATGGGTCAGAATATCTTTTGGATTTATATTGTACCGTCGATTAATCTGAAGTTATTGGGTACAACTAATAGAATTTTGTCAATCCATGTTACATATGCCATACGGCTTTGCTAACCACATGAATTGAACCCGAATTTCAATTCACGTTGTCAAACAGCTTTACGGGCCCCCTTGTAATCAACTGATGGCCTCCATTGGCCGAGGTCTAGCTTTTATGTAGCTCGCAATCCCACGATTGTCTCATGGTTCACAGTGTTATATATGACTTATTACTCATATTAGGGAGAAGCAATCTCACCCGCTGGTAGTACTCGGCCTATCAGCGGCATTTGTGAGCTCTTAGAATCAGCAACTCAGCATCCGAGAGCGCTATCTGATCCACCACAGATTTGAGATGGCGTTCCACATTGCTTTCAAAGTATGCGGTTAACAGTATGTTCTCCCTAAATCGTAGTGTCAATGTCAAGAGCTCTTATATCTTTTTTACAAAATTCTTTAGACCGTAAATGCGGATGCCCAAAGTTCGACTTCCTGATTTCAACTAACCGTGAAAAATACTATCATTTTCATACTATACACAGGACCCATCCATCGTAGGTGATGCATTCCTAGTATGGTGAAAATGTTCGTTAGACCAGCTTTAGGAAGCACCAACATTTGTTACTTTGTCTATCTATGATATATTCAAGATGCGACGGATGTTATGTAAGTGAAAAGCACTCAGCTATCATTCGTGTTTGCGTTGATGGTCCAACCTTCGCTGCACTCAATAAGGAAGCGTTTATTTGGGGTTTGCTTGCATCGATTTTGTTTATCGTATTCGTGGCTTTTTTCGTCATTCAAGAACAAATCATATTTTATTAATATGGTTTTTTAATCCTTAATATATATACAACTCACTAATAACATGCGATTCTTTTGCGGAGAGATAATCATTAAACAATTTGTATTCTTCTGTTAATAGCATTCTAAATTCATTCAAGTGTAAATCCTTGCTTCGTTAATATCGTAATCGTACGCTTCACAAAGTTTGTTCAGATAATTTAAAATGCTTCGTTGAGTCAAATCGTTTAATTAAATTTTATTTCAACACCTCAAGGTTAATTCGTTGAATTTCTAAAATCCTTTAGTATTTGAACATTAAACGTGTTTATAGTTCGTAATGAGTACTTTTTCAACTCTACACTTTTGTAATGTAATCATGCCGATTTCAGTGGTGATTAACCAAACGAGTTTCAATAGGGTTTACATCGCTCGTGATTACCATACAGAACTGATGATGTATATGCTAGTCATTTGATCCACCTTCCTTTTCTGCCCACACGTACAAACTGAAACAGGATTCCGGTTGTTTGCCGTCATCAAGTGGATACAACAAGATTAATGTAAAGAAATATGTAAGCAATCGTTTAGAGCAGATTTTGGTAGTTTTACCTTTGACACAGAGGCTTCGTTAGACAAAGTGTGTTCATCAATTACCTTGTCCTGATTATCACCGTTGGTCTGAAAAACCTTCGGTGTCAGAAGTGAAAGTCTACCGAAAAAACTACTAGAACCAATTCCATTATGAATACACGATCAGTCCAAAACAAATTTGAATCAGTTTCGATTAGTTTCGATTAACTTTGAGACAGCGGGAACTTGGCATACAAAACAAACTCCTCACTCATGCTTATACGGTGAACTGAAAATGAGTATGCTTTATTAGGATATACCTCCATTTTACTAGCAAATAAGCCATCCTTTTAAAATACCGAATCTAATCCTTGAAGATGAATGGTATTGCTGTGGTAATTGTGTGCTCCAATGGCCTCGATTCAGTAAAAGAAGAATGAATCGCGGTATTGTTTTGATTTGATGGGAAATCACTTGTTGAACGGAAATTTTGCGGGTTCAGTAACGAACGTATGTAACTTTTCATGCAAGATCATCAGCGCTACAAATTTTAATTTCCTATGTAAACAAACGAATTAGCTTCATGTGACTAGAACAAATTCAGCTTTCTGAAAATGCTTAGATTGGTGTTTAAAACTACTCGCGGTAACGCTTTACAAACTACGAAATAATTCGTAAAATATATATTATCGTACAAGCGATATAAGCTAATCTTCAGTCGAAACCATGAAGTAAATATTTATATGCGTCTAGTAATCTCGAGGTATCAAGTAGAGCCATCACTACGGGTTAAATGAATCTTAAGAAATTTTTCTCTCTTAATTAATCCGTTTTCGAACACATCACATCCGGTTTGTAGTCTCTACACAGCACGCGTACAAATTCTAAACTAAATCAACATCATTTTAAACAGCGTAATAATGCAAACCTAGCTTGAACCTCACACCACTGTGGGATAAGTTTTAGACGGATACCTATGAACTAAAATTTAATAACTAAAATATCGAAAATTGCATGATCCGTCCCTATAACACAGATTATTGTGTCAAGCTTGCTTAAAAGGTGCTCGGAAACACGAGCCGTATTTACGTTTATTCCATTGCCCGCGCACCCGATCGTCTGTCTAAGTCTGCTTAATGTAACCAGATCGCATATCTATCGTTGATTGTGTCAAATGAAACGCAAGCAACTATCATTATTTCATCAAACACATTCACGGGCACTGGACATTCGTGATATTGAGCAGGTTGCCTCTGCTTAACTTAACATACAATGGTTTAAAAATTTCAACTAAATTTCTCTTGTTTTTCGGTAGATCATTCCAAAAATGTAGTGTCATGAAATTGGCCAGCTTTTAACCACACCTTAGCTTATGGACATGAAGATCATCGCATTTCGCATGGCAAAATTTGATCCACATGCTGTCCTCGTGTGTAAAAGCTTATTCAGTCGTTCACGTCGATAATAATAACAGTTTCAGTCTCACCTGCATTTGAGTATTCACACTTTTACCTGTAGTTGCTAAGCTCATGGAACGTATAGTCTCGAAAAGAATGGTTGCACACTTTGAATCGCAGAATTTGTTTTCGCCAGCGCAGCATGGATTTCGATCTCATCGCTCGTGTCTAACGAATCTTCTCATAACGCTAGACGACTGGACAAAGGAGTTGGATAGAATTTCTTGCATCCACGTCTGTTACCTAGACATTTCGAAAGCTTTTGACACCGTCAATCATCATTTGCTTCTTCAAAAACTGATGCGTTTAGGAATATGTGATCCACTCCTCTCATGGTTGTGCGACTATCTTTCAGATCGCGACGCCCAAGTTAAAGTTAACGGAACGCTATCCCAAACGTTCAAAACCACCAGTGGAGTCCCACAGGGATCTGTGCTAGGCCCGCTCCTCTTTCTGTTGTACATAAATGATTTACCCCCCTCATATCGTCCAAAATAGTCCTGTTCGCGGATGACATGAAAATTTGGACGCCAATAAGTTCTGCAGAGGATTGTGAGAAACTGCAAATGGATTTGGACAGCGTGTCGAATTGGGCGGTCATGAATGACATGTCATTTAACATACAGAAATGTAAGATGCTCCATCTTGGCAAGAATGTTGCTTGGACATATCGATTAGGAACGGAAAACCTAGCATGGAGCTCATTGGAGAAAGATCTTGGAGTGTGGATTAGCGGGAACCTGAAGAGCACAGCGCACTGCCAGAACACATATCGACGGGCAAACAGATTGTTGGGTATCTTTCGAAGAATATTTGGAAGATTCTCTCTGGTAACGTTACCAAGGATAATGAATGTCTACCTTCGCCCTACGATGGAGTATGCGGTAGAGGTCTGGGCTCCTTGGCTGCGAAAAGATATTGCTCTATTCGATAAAATCTATCATAGAGCAACAAAGTTAGTGATTGGTCTTCGCAATGTGCCGTACACCGAAAGATTGCAACGTCTGGGTCTATGCGACTTTACCCAAAGGAGGATACGACGCGATATTATCCTCACATATAGAATTGTGTCTACTGAAGGACATCCACTAAAACACCTGCTCGATGTGTGTGATAGGAAAGTGACACGCGGACATACCTTATCCCTCTACGTTCCAAGTTCCCGTATTGATTGTCGGCGCCATTTTTTCGCCGTACGTGCTATATTTCTTTGGAATTCCCTACCCCAACATGTGGTGGACTCTTCTTGCCTGGCGGTGTTTAAAGCTAAATTGGACTTACATATGCAAAAGAATAACATTCGTGAGCCATACATTTGATATTCAATATTGATTTTATACTATTGTAATTTTCATGTTTTATTCATACCGTAATCCTGTGGTGTTGTAAAGTATTAACTTTTTTAACCATAAATCCTTGAATCCTTGAATCCTTGAAAGCATCCTCAAGTTGTTCTGCAATTAAATTTTTCGTATGGTATTCAGGTAGCCAAAACACTAGTTGAGTAGTCTCAGCAGCAATGCTTATGCTGAAATCTCTGAGTTTGTCGGTCTCTCGAAGGCTAGTTTACTTCAATAGAATATTCCACTTTTAATAACCACATAATATCTAGATATGTATATAATGCATTACTATTCATAGATGCGAATCAGTGGAATATTGTTGGAATTTAAGTAGTCAATAAGCATACTCTGTTTGAGCTATTTAGTGGGCTTCAACTATCACACTTTCCCGGTGTACCAGCAGGACTATACAATCTATTTTAGAATCAGAAAAATAACTGCAGCAGAATTATTATTTGTTCTATGTCTACACAGTAATCCAAGGTGATTAATTATTCAATATAACTCAAGGTTGGAATCTCATATTAAACGCAAGTTTGGTTCAAAATGGAACTATCGCTATATGATAACATTCAGAAAAACATAACGATCGATAAAAATCTTCATGATGGCAAACAGGGGATATTCTAAATACGGTTCTCCGTTCAGTTTCACTGCACTTACACGTCATCAAGTGGAAATATTAAGCTTACATTCAGTGAGTCTAGAAACATTTATGACATAGATCTTTATAGATCGGAATTCTTTGCATGCCATCTGTGCACTGCCTCCTGAAAATATTTCATTCTTGTAAAAATAAAGACTATATGCACATTAAGTGGCCCGCACACAAATGGGTTGGAGTAGAAGACGTGGATGTAAAACATTTATTAAGGCACAAGTTTGGTCATAATACTCATACGTCAGTATGCGCAAGGCGATCGTCCGAATCAACGGGGTACAATCGCAGGCTATTTGTGCATCTAGTGGCGTACCGCCAGGTTCAGTCCTCGGGTCATTACTTTTCTTGGCTTACATCAACGACCTACCAGAGACGCTCGCATGCAAGGTGATTGTTTTTGCTGATGACATTAAACTTTGGACGCGGATAAAAACAACTGCGGACTGTGTACAGCTGCAACGTGATATAGATGCTCTACATGAATGGTCGGTACGGAATAATTTGCTATTCAATTTCCAAAAATGCAAGTTGTTGCATATTTGTAAGCCATTCCAGTACCAATATAACTTTGGGCAGACGATTTTAAGCTGGACCGAGTCGGAAAAGGATCTTGGAGTCTGGGTATGCCGCAGCCTGAAGAACAGCCTGCATTGTGAGGTTATCTACAAGCGTGCTTCCATGCTTCTATGTATGCCGCGACGGATTTTCAGAACCTTCTCGCCTGGAACGTTGCCTACCATCATGAAAGCCTATATAATTCCAACCATGGAGCATCCATCACAAGCTTGGACTCCGTGGTTAAAAAAGGATATACTATTGCTTGACAAAATATACCATCGTGCAACCAAACTCGTAAGAGGTTCCGGAAACTAACTCAATTCAATTCAATTTTAATGGTCTAAAAAGCATATAGCTTTACAAAAAACCACAGAATAATATAGGAACAACGAATAATATAACAAGCAAAAATGGGCTTAGGTTGCTTAGTGAGCAGTTCAAGAATCAATTAAAAATCCAAAAGGCAGAAATTGTTTTCGACTTGCGAGATAACAAATGTAGATGCGTGGTGTTAAGATGTATAGTTTTCTTCGATGCACGGGTTTAGGGTCAAAAAGGCATCAAGGCTTCTCTTGAAAGTTTGCTGATTTGGTGAGTTTACAACATAATCTGGCAGATTGTAAAATAAACTCGCACGGCAAAAAAATGTTGTCTGCAGTTGAGTCTCGAGTTAGGGACAGTTCGAGTAAATGTGTGAGCTCTTGTATAATGAGAGCTCCGTAGATTCAATAAGCATTGTAGTAAGTGATTTTCGGTATTCAAAATATTGTAAACCAGAATCAAATCCCCTCGGAGACGACGACGTGGATAATCAAATAAATTTAGCATTTTGATTCGCTCATTGTAGGGTTTCCGGCTGAGTCCGGTGACAAGTTTGGTAGCTCGATGATATATTCGTTGCAAAGACGCAACATCTTTTTTAAGCCATGGCGACCATGCTTGAACTGCATATTCCATAGTGGGTCTTATGTATGTATTTATAATGCAGAGAATTGCTTGTATTGAGAACCTACCGGAAATTCTCTTTAGGAGTGACAATTTCTGTGACGTTTTGAGATAGACGTAGATGCTCGACATCTCTAGGGTGTTGATTATTAACACACCCAAGTCCTTTTGTTCCATGGTCCACGAGAGGCTGTGTGTTCCAAGAAAATACTGGAACTCCACATATTTACCTATGTTTAAAATGGGACACTTTTGGAAATTGTAAAATAGGCGATTTCAGGGACCAAACCTGGAGGTTGTCCAGATCCTTCTGGAGAAGTTCGCAGACTTCCGACTTACTTATCTTCGACCACACTGTTATATCGTCCGCGAACAGTACGATCTTACATTTGATGAGAGCTGGTAAGTCATTGTCATAAAGCGCGAAAAGGATTGGTGCGAGTACGGATCCCTGAGGCACTCCAATTGTCACGGCTACTGACTTCTATAGACAACCGTCCACAGAGACTTTAACAAGCCGATCAGTCAGGTAATTTTCTAACCAGGCTAATAGTCTGCCAGTGATAGCACACAGACAATAACGAATGTCACTTTTTTGGGGCGAAGCGAAGTGCGAAGCGAATTTTCGAAGTGCCATAACTGCCCTTCGCAATGGCGAATAATATCAAAGCGAATATCCGAAGTGCACTTTCCAAAGCGAAGTATTCGTTATTGTCTGATACCACAACGTTCCAGCTTCTGCAAGAGAATACTGTGGTTTACACGGTCAAATGCTTTCGACATATCGAGGTAACATACATGGATGGTATCCCCAAAATCTACTGCTCGAGTCCAGTCGTCAAGGGTAAGGAGAAGGTTAGTAAGGCAGGATTATTTCCCTCAAGGTATTTGCTCAGTTTGTTTGCCACGATCCTTTCGAGTACGTTGGATACGGCGGACAACAAAGTAACAGGTCTGTAATTTGCGGGCTCCGAACGCACCCCGCCTTTGAAAATCGAGGAGATTATACCAGATTTCCATTCAGTCGGTATGACACCTTGCGACAACGATTCGCAGAATAAATGAGTTAGAGGTCCGCATAGAGATTGTGCACAATGCTTGAGTATATTCGGGGTAATTTTATCACAACCAGGGGATTTTCTGGGATTCAACGATAGTAGAGTTCCCAGCACCTCTTCTTTGTTGATGGTTATTGTGTACAATGGTAGAGGATGCGTTATTTCAGGATCCATTTGTATATCCACGCTTTTCTTTGGACAAAATGTTGTAGCATAATAATTTACCAAAGCATCAGCGTTGTCAGCTGCATTTGTGGTCATTCCAGTGGGCGTCCGCAAGGCCGCAACTTCTGGTTTCACTGAACACTGCTTGTTCACAATCTGGTAAAGAAGCCTGGGATTCCGTTCCATTTTAGACATTATGACAGCTTGATACTGTGTTTTGTCTTCAGCAATAAGTTTAATGACCTGGTTTCTTAGTTTTCTAAAGGTCTCCCATGTGGCATCAGTGGTTGACCGGCGATGGTTTCTCCACGCCATATTTCGCAGTTTAATCAATTTCCGAGTGCGACTACGGATTTTAAATTCGAATGCATTTCCACACTGTTTTGGTACGAATGCTGAGTTTGAGTTGATTTCCCGGTTAAGCTTGGTCAAAATGCTAGACCACTGCTCTTTTACTCCGAGGCCTGAATTTGCCAATCGTTAATCAAACTGAGTGTGTTTGATAATTGAGATAGACATACCTTTCTGATGATTTTTGTTGTATCGTTTGTTCGCTCTGCTCGACATAGGTAGTCAAAATTCAAGACCAAATGGTCGTTCGAACCTAGCGGACAATCGTATGTAATGTTTTTGACGGAGTCAGTTGTCAAGATCAAATCGAGCATTAAAGGCATATCTCCCCCTCTGTATCTTGTATTGCTTTCAACGTGATTATGCAAGGGAATTTCGTCAAACAGCTGCTGGAAAATGGCAGCAGTGGTGGTCTGCGAAATTTTGTTAGTCTTCAGCAAGTTAGGCAGATTAAAGTCTCCCATGATCAACATTCTGGTATGATATCTCGAGGCAATCAAGCGTAGCTTGTCGAATAAATTCGTATTATACACTTCCAGGGCTGCTGGTGGACGATAAATTACTTCGAGGAACGATTGCATAAACTGAGGCTCCCCACTCCACTTCAAAGAAGCCTTCGAAGCGATGTGATACTAACATACATAATATTAAATACCCCCTTAAAACATACAAGCATCTACTCAGCGACACTGCAAATTCCCCACTCCCGTATCAGCTGTCGCCGATATTTTTATTGCGTACGCGTCTGTATCCTTTGGAATTCCCTCCCCGAAACTCTTGTCATCTCTCCAAGCATCGAAATGTTTATTCGAAATTTGGATACTTATTTGTTGCATAACGATTTAACGACACCTGCGTATTGACTCATGGTAACTATACAACTTGACTATAATTGACATTACATGTTTATTGTATACCTATTTCCTGAACGAATATTTACTATGATATGATAATTGTGAAGCTGTGTGCTTTTTGTGACCATAAATTCTGGAATCTTGAATAATCTATCTTATGAGACCGAACAAATTAGCATGATCAACTCAAAGTTTCAAACCGAATTAGATGTTTGTTCGAGAAAAAATCCGATTAATGGTTGTGCTAATGCATGACAATTCGGCCCTTTATCTACTGCTTGTATCCAAACATCCAGCGTCAACAGTAAATTAGATAAACAGGAATAATTCCATCTAAATCCATGCCGATTTCTCGAATGCAACTGATTTATTTTTGAAATGTTTCATTAGATCGTCAACAAAGAGGAGCTTAAGTAATTTGGAAATCACAAGTAAAAGAGTAACGGATCGGTAATAAGAAGCATCGCAGCGATTTCCACTTTTATAAATTGGAGAAACTATTCCGCGTTTCCAATTTGTAGGAGGCACTTCAATATTAGCTGGGTTATTCCGCCGGCCCCAGGAGAATTTCCGGATTTTAGATTAAATAATGCTTGAAGTGATGTGGCATTTATTTCACTCATGGCAACTGTGGTTGAAATGGTTTGATTTGGGGTGTATATATCATGTTCTCTCGGGTTGAATACAGATGAACAAGTGGCACTTGTTTCATTTGCGTTGGTGCAAATCACGCTTAGTCCATTGAGCGAATGTGCATTGTGTGCCTGTCGCTTTTGCTAGTTGCGGGACGTTACAACTGCCTTAGATCGAATACCTATCGTGTCCACTTTACAAGTATTTTGCACCGTGACTTTTGGTTTCGAACCTGAGGGTTTTCGCTGAACCTTCAGATGAGCAGGTGACTTCGGCTTCATAACTTTTTGCGGACCAGGGAAGTTTTGTGCAGACAAGCCTTTAACAGTCGCTCTTCATGACTTTCCGGCACATTTGCAACAGCTGAACCTTCGTGTTGAATGATCTGCGAAGATGCAGCTTTTATCTGACTGGTATTACCGTCAGTGGTTTCTGATTTATCGAAACCTATACGGGCATACTGAAAATTCTGAGCGGTGACCAGAGTCTCTACCGATGCCTTCAGCGTTTGTATACCGAGCTCTAAGCTCAGCGTTCGATCATCCAGGTTGTTTTGCTGGACACTCGTTCGAACAGCTAAATCTGCGTTTGGTTTAGTTCGACAATTTTACACACGTAGCATAAACCATTCATGTTTTCATCATTCATGGTCGATATCGACTACATGGTCAATGATTTGTCATATTTTGAGTTGCACGTGTGGGAACAGTTGCGACACGGGACAGATTTGACCTTACCATTCACGGCTGCCCTGCAGACGACGCATGTTTCTCGAATAGCAGATAGCGTCAGGTAAACGGGGCCAACCAAAATTACAAATCAGAGCACAAAATCTATATCTCGGGTTGGTTTGCGTGGTATTGTGCGGAGTTGATGGAAAGTTACGAGTTTTAGGAATGTTTCATCACCCAATTTAGCCGCAAATTTGTCAGCCTCCAGTTGAGAATATTGGTGAGACATTGATTTTACATTTAGTATTTCGCCAAGTAGTTCCCGATAGTGGTAAACACCGATGGATTGATCAAACAGCAGAAACACAAATGCGATTCAAACAAACGAACGAACTGCAGAAAATCCACGGGTGAGGCACACCAAGTACGACACGTCATAGATGGGTTATTCTTGTATGAGTAGATCCGTCGCATCAAACTTTCAGATAGATATCCAAAAATCAAACCGATCGAATGAAAACTAGGAGAAAGTTATATCCAAATATAACGGAGCTCGAAATTAATCCAACCGCACGTCACGATTTTTATATACCGATCTTGCATACTGAATTTTTTTACAGAGAATTTGTTGCATATTAAACATTTAGGATTCAAGATTTATATTTGGAAAAAGCAATTAACTTTACTATTGGTATATATATATATATATAATATATATATATATATATATATATATATATATATTGATCAGCCATTGATCAGGCTGGCAAAATTTGTTTTGTTAAAAATATAAGAAAACCCAGTACACTACCTGTACGAAATAGTTGGAACTTGCTCCTGACCGCTCATTTTGAAAAATTGTGTAAAGCGTCATCTCCCAGCTTGATTAGAGCATGAATTGCTGTAATCTGACAAACAGATAGGATGCGTTTAAACATGTCTCTTAACCGACTACGGCGTATCAGCATTACCGATATGAGAGAAATTTTAACTCGTAACTCGTACTCTAAATTAGGCTGAATCTGTGTGGACTATAAAATCATCATGTAACATCATGGTCGACATCGATCGAAAGAGGCGAACCTACGCAAAAATCTCCATATGCTCTCCTGCTTAGTAATTACAATTTCGATTTTTACCATATCTTCTAATCTTGTATCGGTGTCCACTAACTATGCTATTAATGGCTCAATTCTTCACATAACATAGCCCGCGTATAAACGTAGGCTTTAATTGTTTACCTTACGTACTGTCGATTGCACCTAAGTGTTATTGTTTCCTTTCTGCATTCTGAACACATGTTAATCGAACGATCCACTTTTACACCATGTTTAACGCACTAACCGATGGTAATAACGGAACGAATATTTTGCTCATCTATTGCAGCGTTGATTCGAATCAATGAAACAGTTATTTCGCTTTGATGTCAAATTTCGTAGACAATCCGAAACCTTGGAACCCTGGATATTTTCTCTTTTATTTAACCAAAAGCAGATTCCGAGAAACACCTTTTATGCCACCCAGAATGTTTGAAAATTATTTCAATTTCAAAGCGAATAAATAATTTGGCGGTCAAAATAAAAATTTTGTTGTGGTTGTCGTCCAGATGTAAGCCGCGAAATCAATCGAGCCAGACACCAAGGAATGGGGCCAAAGAGATTCCGCTAAGATGTGATGTTGCAACCGACTCGTAATGTTACAAAAGCCACAACATAACTAACAATGGCTGACACGGAGGGGTAGATGGACTGTTAGGTGACTTGAATGATAGCGGGAGCATAAACTTGTTTGGAGATTATTGTCTGCATTTTGAATCCTATTTGTTTTTGTCTACCGATATTTAGCATAAATTTCTACTCTGTTAATGCGGGCATTTGTCGCAATCACGATTCATTAAATGACAAGTCAATTTGAATTGAAAATTAGCAAATCTAAATAGACAAGCAAAGAAACGATTTCACGTAAATTTTCGCTGAATACATGATTTTCCTGGGACACAACCACATTATAATCCAATTAATTGGCCTTTCTTACTGCTAAATGGAATCATGTCTTTTAGATATCTCACAAATAGTTTTCTCTACACTCAAGCGAACAACGTTCTTAGAAAATTTACACAGACAAATCCGCGATCCATTTTATGTAACTCGTCGTAGCCATGATTCAGACTAGTGCCACAAATTTGTTTTGGCAAACGCAACATTATCTTCATGTTAGTTATCATATAAGCAGAGATTTTGTTTGATTTTTCGGTATTAGGCTTTATGGATCTCTTTGTATTTGACTTGTTGGTTCAGATAATTCTAAAAATAATCGACCGAATGAGGCCAAAAATCGAGAGAATTCATTGGTTTGTACTGACTTGAAACCCTTACTATTCGTAAAAAATACTTAATCAACGCCGCTCGATTTTCAATTCATTTGTGAGTTAGGTCATATTAAACAATTTGCTAGGCTATATGTAACACAACATGGGATCATTGTGGATGATCATGAATCTTGAGCGGGCTTTAAATCGGCTTTGCTCAAATTTTTTCGCACATTTTTTCGCTTTTGATCATCAATCAACCATTTTGCTTTTAAACAAGGGATATTTTACGCCTCACAAGCTTCAAATACTGTGCAATTTATATATTTTGATCTATGGTGGTTTTGTCGAGCCATTCAGAAAATTTTAAAATGAACGCAGAAACAATAGGTTTTGACGAAATCGGGCAAGTAGAAGTTTCGTCTTTCTTCATCAGAACACTACATGTATTGCGATGTAGCTGATAGTCATATCCAAATCTGTTTCGGAATTGAAGATGAGACTAGCAGTTTGCATTGCATTGAATCATACCGTTTATATCTTGACTGTTGGCATATTTCCTGAAATTTATATGCATGTATTAAACTTATTCATTTAAATGTATAAGGTCATTTTTCTTTTTCTTCTAAAAATATTATTACTTTTTCAAAGACGGATAATTATTTTTCTGTGAGAAATGCACAGCTCAATATATTGGTCTTTTATAAGCGCCCATAGCCTTGGCAAGGAATCACTTTGTGATTCTGTATTTATATATATAGTGGTCCGTTGTGATAACGCTATACAATAGTGGCATGCAAGTATATCTTTGTTTACAACTTTACCAATGTTTCAAAGCTCACTGAACATGATCTTACTGTCAACATCTGATGAAGGCAAACAGCCAGAATAAGGTAGTGGTGTGGAAGGGATGAGGATATGAACATCACGATATATTGGTCTTTTATAAGCGCCTCGAGCGCATGGCCAGGAATTATTTTGTGGTTTTGTATTAGAACATCGTGGTTCATTTTGAGAACCCTAAACAAGAGTGGCATACAAGTGTATCTTTGAATACCACTTTACCACTTTTTCAAGGCTCACTGAACCAGATCTTACTGTCTCGACCTGATGACGGTATACAGCCAGAAACCTGTAGTGGTGTGTAAGGGATGGGGATGTAAGCACCACAATACATAGTAAAGCTCAACTTTTTTCGCCATAAATTCTTTAATACTTATTCCTATATTATGAAAACCATCGCCATTTATGATATACAAATATATCTGTTTCTATTTGCGTTTTGACATCATCATTCAGATTACGGGTTCTTGGATGTAAATATGATGGTTATGAAAATAGATGTAAAATACGGAGAGCCGAAAAGCACAAAGGCACGTCCTGCGTTTGCTTTGACCGATTCCTGAACAGCTGTAACAACTGTGTTTTCTGGACCTAAAAATAATTAACCTTGGCATCTTTCGTATTCAAGCGTGCTAAGTGACTGCTCTTCTGTACCGTCGTGCGCGTTTTGGCTACCGCGATTAAATCTTCATTGTCCAGTGTGTTTTCTCCTACCTTCGTGGGACGTTTTTGCAGTAGTCACAATACTACAAATTGGTGAGCCCGACGCGATAAACGAATCCCTCCTGTACTAAAAATTTTGTACGTTGGTACGATTCTACGTTATGTATCGGGACATCATATTCATTAGATTGCTACACATTCCGATAGATTATCCAGTCATGTGGTTAAACACTTGCGATCCATGCTGCAGGGCAGACAGTTCACCGTATCTACTGATCGTAAGCCCTTCATTCAATTAAGGAACAGATCTTCGGATAGGTACTCTCCTAGAGAGACGACATACCTGGATTTTGTCGGTCAATTCACGAATGACATATGACATATCTCAGGTACACCAAATCCAATCCACTACCTATGATGGGTGTTATAGAGTCGCCATCCTCACTCGACCTCAGCGCAATCGCTGCAGTGAAAACTACTGATGCCGACATCGGGCATCTCAGGGAATCCTCTTCTCGCCATATCACGCCTCTTCCCCTTGAATGACATTGAATTACTTCGAATTGCCCTAGTCGATGGCCCGGGTGATTTCCTTTGAGTCGTATTGCAAAGCGCTCTTCGAACACTTAACCCGTCTGCGTTCAGACGGCGTGTTTTTTATACCCTACACAATCCTACCCTTCCTGGCATTCGTGCAAGCGTTAGGCTATCACGGGAAAATTTGTCTGGCTGATACTGTCACGCCAGCCGCAGCATCTTCGGTAACAATCCCTTGTATATCAAGTGTTTAACGACAACCCGCCATCTTAACAGCGAATAAGCGCGCGAACCGGGTATTTACCGTTATTATCACTTGGTGTATTCCAGTGCATGTTTTGTACCTCATCTTTATAACTCGGTCGTGGCCATAAAATGATGCACCAAAGATAATTTTATTTTCTTACCCCTCATGTACACATACAATGTTCCCACTGAGGCAAACGTGTCACACCGCATCCACGGAACACCGACGCTTGTTGCCAACCAATCAAGTAGCCCTAGCCGTCAACCATTCGCATTCACCGGAATCTATCCGATAAGGTTCTCACCAGTCCGACATGGCACGCCAAACAAGTTTCTTCAAACGAGGCCGTTTGCTATCAACCCTGGGGATGCAGGAAATTTTCAGCAGAGACTGTGTTTTTGAGGCATTTTATTCTTCCTTGTCAAGCCTACAGATACACCTACATCTGCTCCTACTGGGTTCATACAATGACCATGCCAGTAGGAGCATTTGAGACGACTCCGGCCGCACGTTCACTGAATGTGAGATGAGTCTCGGTTTAGCTCTGTTTGGAATTGCCTACCTTCCGATGTGGTAAGCTCAAACAGTTTATCTATATTCCAATCGAAGCTTGACGATTATATGAGAGCTCATCCGAATTTTCCCCCAACTATTAATGAATTATCATCGTCCCATTGATTTTGATATATATTTGTACCTATAGTTCCACTATATGGTTTTTGTAAAGTTAATTGCTTTTTCAACCATAAATCTTGAATCTCGAATCTTGAATCTGGTCGGTTCTTCGTGTACCCAACCCGGTCACCAACGACAATCAACCCATGCAGACCAAATGGATTGGCTGACTTCGGAGTCACTGGTTGCCTAGATATTATGTTCCAGCATGGGATGACCTGACACTGCTTGGCCCATTCGACTGTCAATTCCTGATCAGAAGTCTCCTCTGACCAGACTTCTTGGAGAGGGTTGTGTAACAACTGAGTTTTATTGGACCAAAAACGACCTTGACATTTCTTCCGTTTACGCGTGCTACGTGAATGTATTCTGTACCGTTGTACACTTTTTGGCTAACGCGATAAAATCATAGCTGCCCTTTGTGTTCTCTCCTATCTTCGTGGGACGTTATTTTAGTAGTCAGTTTACTACACAGCCAGACATTTTCGTCGTGTTTAAAAACATAAGCTCACGAGATTTGTTCTGTAATATCACTACATAAATACAAGTCTAGCATGTTATCAACCATATTTTCCTTTGATCAAGTTATTTCGAACCAAAAATAAAGTGGCGGAATAATTTAAAACCGTTCCAACGGATTTCGTCATAACGTTGAATGGCCGATTTCGCTCGCTCAGAATGCACCCTATTTATTTATTTACAATCTATTGTTCTTCATCTTTGTTCTACTCCGTATACATTCGAACAGCGATTAGCTCGTAAGTATGCTGTTAATCTAAGAAGCTCGAAAAATATCCGCAAATATTGGTCACGGTGTGTAATAATTGATAACTCTAGTCCAATCGAAACTCCAAATGATTCAGCAGTAATTGAGGTTTCGATAAGGTGTGACTACTCATAAGTATAAGGTCATAAAAATATTCACGAGTTTTGGCATAGGTCATTAACATGGACGGGATGTGAATTGCCATATCAACCTAACTTTTCGGTATTACTTTTGGTAATACCCCCTTAAATGGCAATACAAAGAAACGTCATGAGAACCATCCGAAGAAACGTAAATTATTTTTCGACACCTTTTCTAAGGTTTATCCTATGGTGACTTAGTATTTGCTTATTTTTGTCCAGATCGGTAGGTGCGATGAGCTTAGCCCTGCTAAAATTAAAGGAAGCATCAACAACTGATATGGTGGCCTAAACGGATTAATTCGAATTAAGGCCTTCCTATTTCAATTGATTTTATGTAACATCAACAAATGTACTCGGGTTGAAGGAATAAACATTTTTCGCGAATGACAGCGATATGCATTTATGCAATAAATACTTGAAACTTGAAACTTGTCAGGTGAATGTTTTAACTAGTTGAGAAAATCTCGACCCCGCAAAAAGTATTGAATAAAGATTAATCGCGCCTGGTAGCAAGGTTGGCCAAATAGATGTGGTTTTGGGGATGGGCTCCCATTTCCGCTAAAGCCCTAACAGCACTTGTCTCGTTAAACCTTTGACAACCAATTCCAGCCCACGAACTACATGCGCTGTCTAGACGCGACAGAATTGCTTCTACTGCCATAGAGAAGAAGCGCTGACGTTAAGCTCTACCTTAAAATCAATTTACTCCGGGAAGCTGATGTTCTTAATTCCGTGAAGGTGCCCCAACCTGAGGAAGAAAAACCCCCAATACAAACATTCACTGATTTGTGGCTGCATTCAATCATGGAAAAGGTTGCATGAGTCAACCTATAGGTAAACTTGCGGAGCCTGAGACCCGTTATACAGTTAATAATTATTTTCTACTTCGTGCTGGCAACTCGTACGACAGCATAGTTAGCCAAATGTATAGGATAGCTGTTACTTTGATTCTAATGCTGTCGTGCAGATTGAGTATTTGCTACATGGTCAAAAGCAAGTCCTCCCTGGTGTGCAACAGCGCACACTGTATTCTATTAAATAGGCATTTAGTCTTACAATAATCTCGGGATTACAAAATAAGAAAAAATACATACGCATAAATATTTTGAATCGGTCCTTGTGGCTGTGGTAAGGCAGATAAGTGATTTTTTAATATGTAGGGACAATATCAAGATAAACTCGCATGTAATCGCCAATTTACGGGTCACAAAAGCTAACTATTTGATTTTCCGTATTGACAGGGAGTGAATTCCAAACAAAACACAATCACTGTATAAAAAATACTTGTAGCAGTTGTGTTTGCAGTGCGGGATATCCAGCGTGCTGCCATGAGCTCGGGGCATGTTGACAATTCGAAATTTCATTATATTATCCAGTAGGTGAGAAACAGTATTAAGAACTTTATATGCAAGGATAATATCGACTGGCATTTTCCTTCGTGAAAGAGTCCTCGCGCCCAGACATCTGAGAAGCTCCGCATGTTGAATATGTTGAAAACCATTGACTAACTATCACGGTCGTTGATAAAGACTGTTCAAAAGCAAAATATCTTTTTATTTAAAAACAAATCGATAAATGGAAGAAACGCCAAGCATGTTGGGGCTAGTTTTTCGTAAAACAGTAATTAAGAGCCGCGTTTTCTTATAGCGCTTCCATCCAATGTCCGATCACTGTGGGGAAAGTTACCGGATGTTTGCTTAACATGAAAGAGGTCAAATGATTCGATTTGTGGAGTAGCAATGTTTCAAAAAAATTTGCTTTACACTGAATTTGATGGACATTTGACTTTTATTGAAGACTTTAATCCACTTCGACTTCATCGATTATTTACTTCCTGAAATCGTGGTGGTATAATGAGTTTATTTATATTTAAATACTATGGTTTCGTGATCCCAAGGTAATTTTTTAAATATAAAACCAATTAAATTTTAGTGTTACCAGTTGAGTGCAAACCACGCTTTCTACCATCTTTAAACCATCTTTTCATAGGTACCTAAAAACCTCCTAATTGCCCAACTTCGTCAGCTTGTGACTTCTTCGAATTTTTCTTAAGTGAAACCTCACTCTTCCAACATTTTTGTTCTAGAAAAAAGTAAATTCTACAGTAGGCGAGGCGATATTCTGGCTTTGTAATTGACGATCGCTTTAACCAACTTCTGTATCTTCATAGACAGTGATCTATCGCTTGAATGCGATGTAATAACAGAATATATGATTTTTTGTTAGGACATTTGTTGCCCGGGTGAAACAATCTAAATCAGATTAGAGAAGTTCTCGTCAACAATACTGAAGAGATTGCGCAGGCAAAGAAGTGACTAAAACTATAAAAGTTGATAGGAAACGTCTTGATCAGCTGTATGTATATTCTTTGCGAGGTGAAATAGGCACTAGGCAGTTATGGAAGGCTTCAAGAAAACTTTACGGCCAGGTCAGTGTGCGCAGGTTGCAAACCAGATCACTAGATCAACTTCGGTGGTGAAATTCGTATGCACTTTTCATGTGTTTACACGTCAACTTTCATCACAATTACCCGTTACTAGGCCGTTGACAACACACAGCGATTTTTTCAAACAGACATGACCGGGATCATCAGAGCAGTCCGCTGTCGCCCCCCTCCCACCTTTGTCAATTTAAAATCACCAGTGAAAAGTGCACATTGTTTAAAATCGGTGGGTCCGAAGGCGCGGATTGTGAGATGTCGCTTATGCCGTGCCACACTTGTGATAAAACTTTAACTGATAATGCTATTACGATTCTTGAAGATGAGAATTTCTCACGAGTTTACTACGGCTATAGGGAACCGCAAAAGAAAAACCAGAAGTAACTAAACTAGTTCCAACTGAATGTGAGTCAAAGTTACAGGCTCGCGTGATGAAATTAGATTTATGCCATTATTGTTTGACCCAACTGTCTTCGACGGCCGTGGTTTCGGAGGTTAAGACTACGTATAGGATATATGTCTGTTGCAAATTTCTTTGTCGAGTGTAGAAAACATGGTTATGTAGGGGATGTGATAGAAAAGCTCACGAAATTTGTAGTCTGGTAATTGAGGTGAATGATCAACTCGGATATATATTTATGGCAGGTTGAAGTTGATATGTATTAATTCCAATAGTAACAGTAATTCAGGGACCCTTAACCCGTTGAGTCAGTAATAACACGCGAAGGCAAAACCAGAGTGAATTGTATTCTGAAACTCACAACGCACATGAAGCGCGCCCAGTCTATCGATCGTTTATTTCGAACTATTTAATCAGCTGTCGACGGACTTAAAACACCCAAGCGTTAATAGCACAATGTAACATTTGATATTCTCTATTGCTGTTATACTATCGTAATTTTTATGTTTTATTCATACCTTAATCCTGTGGTGCTGTAAAGTATTAACTTTTTAACCATAAATCCTTGAATCTTGGAATCCTAGATGTTTCCCATAGTCAGTAATTGAAAAATTTCGCTGTTTTCCAAAGAACTGCATTGCTTTGAGAGTTTTTAGTTTTGTGCATCCATGAAGATGGTGAACGGCAAACTACACCAAAGATGCAACCGTCTTCTGTGTCTAGCTTCTAGCGATAAGCAGTACTCGGTCGGCGTCAGTTGCACGCGTTCAGCAGTCAAGAACTGTATCTGCTCCATTCCAACTTGCAGATTATGCTTTACACAATGCCTTCAGTTGTCAAGAGCGAGCTCTTCCCTTCTCGCGAGGTCAATGACAAGAGCTTTCATATCTCTTTTGCAAACGTCTTTTTACCACAAGTGCGGACTGTGGAATGGTTGACTTCCTGATTTCAACTCACCATAGAGGTAATCTTTCGGAATATGACCATTTCCCATTCTATAGACCAGATTTTTGAAAGCACTTCAGCATTAGTGACTTTGTCCATCCACGATATGTTCAAGATACGACGAGTTCTTCATAGGTGGAAAGCATTCAGCTTATGTTCGTGTTTTGCGTGGTTGGTCCACGATTCACTGCCGTACAGTAAAGCATTTAGTAGGCACGCGCTGTATACCATCATCTTTGTCTTTACAGTCAAATTGCGGTTGCCCCAGACAAGAGAGCTTAATCGAAACAAAATGAACGCAGCTCTACCAATCCGCTTATCCATCTCCGTGTCTAGCGAGAGGTTATCCGCAATGGTTGAAACAAGATATGTGAAATGATGCACTGGTTCAAGCTGACAGTTTCCAACAGTTATGTTTGGAAGCGATACAATCCTTTGACCAAGGACTTTTGCCTTGCTCCTGCTGATTTTTAGCCCAAAGACTTTGCGTGGCGACGAAAAACATTCATTAGCGACTGGAGGTACTCTTGGGAGTGAGCAATAAATGCTGCATCGTCAGCAAACACCAGGTCACGGATTAGCACATCCCATGCCTTGGTTTGTACTCTCAACCGCTGCAGGTTGTAAAACTTGCCATCACTTCGCGTGGGTAGGTTAATGTTGTCTGCTTTCGTTCAAAAGCGTGTTTCAGAAGCAGAGCATAGAAAATGCCGAAAAGCGTCGGATGGAAATCTGGCATCATCACACCAATCTACAAGGGCGGTAATCGATCTGACGCTGCGAACTATAGACCAGTTACGTTGTTGCCAGTAATTTCTAAAGTGCTAGAGAGTTTAGTAGCGGAAAAGATCACCCATCATCTCGAAACCAATAGACTACTTGCGACTGAACAGCACGGTTTCAGGAAATATCACTCATGTCTATCTAATCTCTTGCTCAACTTAAACGACTGGACTGAGTTTGTGGACAATGGTTACTCCATCCACGCATGCTTTTCAGGCATGTCAAAGGCTTTCGACCGCGTCAATCATAGTATTTTAATCCAGAAACTTGAATTGCACGGGATAACGGGAAAACTTCTTGCTTGGCTAGAAAACTATTTACGCGACAGGAGTGCCCAAGTCAGAGTTGACGGCGCCTTATCGAAATCATTTAAAATTACGAGCGGAGTGCCCCAGGGATCGGTCCTCGAACCGATTTTGTTTTTGATCTACTCAAACGATATTCCCGAGCGTGTTAAATGCAAGATTATGTTATTTGCAGACTATATCAAGCTTTGGAGAAGCATACATACAAATGATGACTGTGAAATTTTGCAGAAGGATCTAAACACATTGCACGATTGGTCTCTGAGAAACAAACTACCCTTCAACTTCCAAATGTGCAAGGTGTTAAACATTGGAAAGACCGTGAAATACAAATACACTCTTGAGTCCCACCAACTTGTCTGGACAACTGAAGAGAAGGATTTGGGTGTTTGGACAAGTTCAATTCTGAAGACTTCAATGCAGTGCACAGCGGTATATAAAAAGGCGTCACAAGTTTGGCGTTATTGAAACGAATTTTCGGCAGATTCTCGAATCAGTTGGTGCCCCGTATCATGAACACCTATCTGAGACCAGCGATGGAATACACTGTTCAGGCTTGGTCACCCTGGATTCAGAAAGACATCAATCTTCTGCAGCGTATTTACCACCGAACCACAAAGCTTGTACCCGGACTAGCTGCTAAACCATATGAAGAACGTTTGAGGAGTCTCAATCTTTTTGACTTTCGCTGTCGCGAATAAGAGGTGACCTCATACTGATGTACAATATTATGCACGTCCCTAACCATCCCTTGTCCAAACTTTTCACACGCTTGCCACCCGTGCCAGTCGAAAACATGAACTTACAGTGCTTATTCCCGCTTCAAGACTGAACTGTCGAAGATATTCGTATGCTGTAGGTGTACGTTTCACATGGAACACCCTCCCCTCCACTGTTACACACTCAGCCAACCTGGATATTTTTAAAGCTAATTTGGACAAATACTTGGGAGAAAACCCGAATTTTGATATGATTTACACCACATGAGTTTCATGTTCTTCTTTTTTATTGTATATACCCCATAACTCCATCCTATGGTTATTGTTAAGCTAAATGCTTTTTAGACCATTACAACTTTGAATCACTTTGTTTGACGCCCCGACGAATTTCAAAGTCTTCTGAACTGAAACCGGTAAATTGGACTGAGACCTTCATGCTAGAGTGGAACGAAATAACGAGTTTGAGCAGTCTTGTGTGGCAGTCTCTAGGATCACGCATTTTGAAAATACCTTCCCTCCTGAGGTAGTCGAATGCCTTCGTTAAATCAATGAAAACAGCATATAATGACATAAGCTGGTTCCGACACTTTTCTTGAAGTTGTCTCGTGGAGAAGATCATGTCAACGGTTGATCTTTCCCTGCGGAAACCACACTGAGATTCTGAGTAAACTCTATCAGCTAAAGCTTGTAGCCGGATTTGTAAGACTTTAGCAAATAATTTGCCTACAACATTCAGAAGGGAGATTCCTCTGTAATTGTTGCAGTCGCCTCTATCACCCTTATTCTCAAATAACTTGATGATTTTCGTGTGTCGCATCTCTTATGGGACGCACTACTCCAGCCAGCACTGAAGATGTTCTACAGCTCAGGTTGAATGCCATCGTCAACAGGGGCATTCCTATTCGCTAAGCGGTCGATTGTCCTATTGAGCTCGTCAAGAGTTGGGGGAGATTTTCAATGGTTGGCAACCGCTCAACATTTTTATGTACGAGGTAAAACCGTACTGTCCCTAGAGTAGAGAAAGGAGAAGTGCTCTACCCATTTTCCATCTGCTGATTTTTGTCTACAATCGGGTTACCAGATACAGACTTAATGGGAGCCGTTTTAAGTTTGTTTTGGCCGATGACTCTATTAATCCCATCATACATACTGTGAACAATTCCAGTATCCGCAGCTTTTTAGATACTGAGGCTAATTTTAGTCCAATAGTCATTTGCACACCATCTTGCATTCTGTTGGACCCTATTTCTAGCTGCTCTTAGAAGTCGTATTTTTTCAACTGTTGGCATACCTTTAAACTTTTAAGAATCCTGGCCGTTTTTCAACCAAGAAGCAGTCAACTCAGAAGCTTTTGCTTCGAACCAGTCGCTTGCCCGATCTTTCTTCGGACCGTAAGTGATAAGTGCGACTCATAATATACAGCTTTTTAGCCATTATCAGTTTTCTGGAGCCGACTTGAATGGGGTTGTCTTGTTGAAGTCGGTTGTGAAGGCTTTTGCAAATCACGCAGCTAAATTAGGTTCCCGCATGCGAGTGACGTCTATTCCAAAGTACCGCATTGCTTTCAAGAATGATTCGCTGTGTTCATCCGATGATAACGGTGAACGGTAAACTACGCCAAAGATGAAACTGTTTCTTGAGTCGAGATTGATGTCGAGCGAGTGCTGATTACAGGGATCTTTCATTTCAGCTAATTTGTTTACCAGGCATTGTGCGTTTGTATGCA
>JACCGJ010003487.1:0-20594 GCA_013407085.1 Atriophallophorus winterbourni
AGTGAAACTGTATGAACGCACAAAATACATTATCACTAAAAGTTTAGTGAATTGTTCCATATTAACACTCGAATTCGCGCTGCAGTTGTGGCGTTCGTGTTTCACGTCGAATCACGAATGTTTTATCGATTTTCGACCGTTTGACCTTGGCTCACGTGTCCGACGGACGGGCTCGTGTTGACCTCAATCAATAGCGTGACGCCGGATAAAACATTTGGTGTTGCACACAAAAGTATTTGCGTTTGAACGTTTTGGCAAAGTTTTGCTGTGATTCAATATTGTAGCTTCGTGGTTCGCCGTGCGAACCCTGTCGAAATAGGACATTTGTTGAGTCCATTATGGAAACGAATATTTACAATATACTATTCAGATCATCAGCAGACTTGCTTAATGACCGGTGTTATGAATGATTACGAACTTCAAACTTGAATACTATTTTGCAATATCTCACACTAAATATGAGTTTGTGGCTTTAACAAGGCTCCACTTTTCATTCACCTAATTTTTTTTGCTTGCCAAGAGCACCACGAGATTTCACATCTTATCGTTACCATAAACAAACTCTCAGCATCTTCAGTACCGTGGCAGTAATGTTTGCAATTTTCGAAAGGCAATTCTTCAAACTACAGATTTTGCAATATCTCAGCGCATATGTAGTTACTTCTAACGGTTTAGCTTATCTATATTTCTGAATTCAAATTAATTCAAAGTTTTAGTGGTTCAAAAAGCAAATACTTTACAGTAACCACAGATTAAAAGTATAGGGAATGCATAAAAACTACACAAATGTTTTATCAACATGGAAAGTCAGCAAGTGTATTCAGGTGCGAGGTTGGATTTGGTCAACATATACTTGTCAAAGTAATGTGTTGCTCACATCCCCATCCCTTACTTGTCAAGTTAAGCCTTGAACATGTTCAGGCTTGTCGCACAAATGATATGTGTGGGGCAGAAATACCATATAAAACAAACACGGACAGCAAAGAAGAACCTTCGTCAATTTGATCTGGAGTGTGGACTAATTCACTTGTATACCTGTGATCTGCTATCACGTGTATCTTGCCGATGTAATAGGTGTTCATGTGGGTGATCCACTGTATGCAAAATGTTGAACAGCATGATCAAGTCACCCTTGACACAACGGTACGAAGAGTCAAGAGGTTTAGAGTTGCAATCCTCTCCTCGTATGGCCTGTTATATAGCCCGGTTACCAGTTTTGTAGCGCGGTGGTATAGGCTTCGCAGCAAGATCATGTCCTTTAATAACCATGGGGACCATGCTTGAACAGCGTACTCCATTGTTCGTCTGATATAGGTATTAATTATCCGTGGGAGTATCTGATTTGTGAAACTACCGAAGATCCTTCTGAGTAATGCTATGCTTTGGCAGGACTTTTTGTATACCACAGAACATTTCCGTGAAGACTTCAAGTTACTGCTAATCCACACACCCAGGTCTTTCTCTCCCGTAACCCATGAAAGTTGCTGAGATCCCAGAGAGTATGTGAATTCGAATGATTTAACGACGTTTATCATTTTACATTTTTGAATGTTGAGTGGTAGGCAGTTTCGCAAGGATCACGTATGAAGTGCTTTGAGACCTTTTTGGAGAATTTGGCATTCTTCTATGGTGCGTACGCTAGTCCAGACGTTGATGTCATCCGCAAATAAAATGATTTTTCTGCGTACGATTTCGGGTATATCGTTCGCGTACACCAGGAAGATTATTGGCTCCAAGAATGAGCCTTGAGTTACACCACTTGTAACTTCTATTGGGCTGGATAGTGCCCCATCAACTCTGACGGAAATTCGTGTTCTTCTTTTATAGGATGTATGGACAGTTTTCAAATAAACCGTCAGTTGTTGCTATAAATGCTGTTGTTGTTGTTGTTGTTCTGGTTAGTCGGATGATGTCCTTGGATGTACATCATGAGCATCCATGACTGTTTCATGCTCCACAGCTTTTCGAATGACTAAACAATCCGATTCGGGAAGAACAATCTCTCAAGTAGCGCTCAAACTGATAAGCAGTACTCGGACGATTGGGGACAGTTGCATGCAGATGGAGTAATCTACACATAAGTGTCACTCATGTCTCTGGGATAGTATGAGCATAGTTATGAATCTCCCGCAAACTATTGGATTGAAGTCTAATCGTGAAAAGAGGATTCATGTGTACATCATTCTTATTTTTAGAGCTTCTGAAACGTTCGAACATCGAACCACCTTACCAGCGTCCCGAGACGCCCAAGCATTCTGCACTAAGTTGTATCAACATTGTTTCACGGCAAGATTTCATGGTCACTCTTTTTTGAAAGTCTAGTTGGCAACTCCATAGTCTATGAAGGCTCATAAGACACTGTACTCAAAGTTTCATTCTATGAGGCATCTATTTCGCCTCCTGCCAAGTCATTCCACTGGCACGCACACGTAGGTACGGGATTCAAGTTAATTCAAGTTATTCAAGGTTTTTAATGGTCTAAAAAGCATCAAGCTTAACAACAACTATTCATTCATTCAGTCCTCTCCGTGCCGGGTGGCACATGAGGCGAAGACAACTTCACGCCAGTGGTTCCGGTCTGTCGCTGCTCCCGTTGCCGTCTGCACCGTGAATCTTTGTGCATGTAGTTCGCGTTCCAAAGTTCTGCGCCAAGTTTCTTGGGCCGTCACCCTTTTTCTTTTACCTTGCGGATGCCATTGCATGCCTACCTTCGTATGCGAACTGGGATCCATCCTGCAGACATGACCGAACCACGGATCTGTTGTCATCGTTTCCGTAGCAATGTAGGTTTTACGGGATAGGGTTGCTAGCCCTAAGCCCAACGCACCTCCTTTCTCAGACGGGCTTGGGACCGTCCTTGGCGGAGTTTAACAACAACTATAGGATGGTAAAAATTTAAATTTAAGTGTATAAACAAGATAAGAATGTAGATTAAGCAGGATATAAGTGTTCGGGAAACGAATAATTCAATAAAAGATTGTCTGATTTCGTTTTAAAGTAATGCAAGCTAGTGGAGTGAGCAACAGTAGAAGGTAAACTGTTCCAAGTAAAACAGACACGGACAGAATAAAAATACCTTCTACAGTTCAGGTAGGAATGGGGTACCACCAAGACATATTCATGGGTCCGATAATTTCTCGTATCCCTTCGCGTGAATAAATCCTGTAATTGATGGTTCGGGGTATGGAATGTTTTGCAAAGTAAGATAAGGTCTCCTCTGATTCGTTGATATGGAAAGTCAAACAGATTCAGTTGAGCTATCCTTTCTTTATATGGTTTGTTTCGGATGTTGAGAACTAGTTTTGTTGAGCGGGGATAGATTCACTGTATAAGTTCTACATCCTTGTATAAGTTGAAAATCCAAATTATGATCATAATTGTCGTTGGTTTTGCTTTTCCCTGTACGTTTTTCTCTAATTGAACTCCGTACCTTAATACGTGGTACAATCATCTAGCAAAAATGGTTATTTCTGGGTGAATGGCTCTCGGCGGCAATCAGCTGCACAGATAGCGCTTAATGCACATAATGCACCACGATAAATGTACACATTTACAAATAGGTTTCAATAAACTCCATATCTATTCCGGCTGGGATGTCGATCGATTGAGCTTAATTTCTATGGGTTAATTTCCGTTTATGAGATGGTAAAGAAAGTACCCGGTGATTTTCAGGATTCAAAATTCAAAATTTATGGTTGAAAAGACTTAGCTTTATATTGACCAGAGGGTATAAATATAGAAACAAAGATCTACCATTATGATGTTATTGGAATGTTGCAAAAATCTTCCAAACAGTCATCGGTACTACATTGATCCGACTGTGGAACTTAGCTCATTCCCCATATAAAAGCTAAATTGCAAATGTGGATTTATCCTCGAATTCGCAGATAATTGGGTTTAGCACAAAGTCAGTTCGGCGTTCGAATACCAGGTAACGTATACGCATACATGATGTTGGGCTTGTTCCTAATTACAATCATAATATTTGTAAAGTAATATCTTCATGCGTGGTAGTTTAATTAATCGTTCAACAATAATCACTTATTCCATATTCTGCTCTTAAAAAGCAACTATGATCCTTTCGTTAGCGATTTCAAGTGATTAATCAGATTAAAAATCCACATTTTCATCTCCCCACAAACCCAACAATTAAATTCACTTTTATTTTGTAGATGGCCTATTTGACGTGTTCCACACCTGGCGAACAAGCTTACCAGCAAATCGTCAATCAAAAGTTGCTGGGCTTGCATCTTCCGGTACCCCAAACGACTGCGGCCATTCTGCGTGAACTGATGGTGGAGTTAAATGCGATACAACATGACGTTCGCGTAAGTGTCCCCGGTATTGGACCAGCTTCGTTGCAACTGCCCCGAAGAATATTCTAAATTCGTGTAAATGCTAGCTAAACTTGGATTTGCAGGGACCGGTTTAAGGCGATCGATTATGCACATCTCTAAATTAGGCGAGTCTTATCGACCGAAATGATCCACATTACCACATAGTATAAAACTGTTGACGAAATATTATTATTTTCCTCGAAAAACTCATATTATTACTTATAATTTATGATTCTCCATTCTGATTGGTCCATTTGTCGGCCATATTGTGTTTCGCTAGAAACAGTGTATAAATACAGACGAGCCGCAGCCTAAAGACCTTTTGGTCAGAGACGGTAATGCTCTTTACCCGAAGGGTCTGCCTTTGTTCTTGCTACGCGTAGTGTTGGGTTAGTAAGTCAATTGTGACTAATAGCATAAAGGTTTTGCAGTGTTAAGCATTTGGTTAATTATTACTTGGGTTCTACTCTGGTAATATATCACGAATACGACAGTTACAATCTCTCCCATAGCGCTCACTGTGACGCGTGTTATCCGACAAATTGTCTGCCGTCAACATTAAGTTCATTCCCCGTTTAACTGAAATGCATGCTCTTACCTTGCTCTAAGCGGATGCTTTACAATTTGGTGTAGCTTCACATGTTCCTAGTCTGCTGACAGGGCTTTGGAATCAGACTATAGATCACTTTGTTGTTGATTGCGGTTAATGTAGTAAAGCACCTCTACAAGAGATGTTTAACTTTTCCTTTGTGATCACCTAGTATTGTTCGTCTGCGATTTTTCTACATTGACGCATCTAAACCATACTTCAAGTTTGATGGGTGTTGCTAAAATTTTATTCTCTTTGATAGAATAAAAAGATTCCTAACAAAATGTTTACACATTAATGAAATGTATTTGAAAATTAACCATACTCTAGCTGCACGATAATTGACAGCGACACAAAATGGAAAGTAAAGGTGATTAAAATTTGCCCGTTATTTGCTTCGTCTTAAATTCTGTGAAAATCTTGAGTAAAGAAATATTGTCGAAATTGATATATCTTCATCTCCCTGTATTAAATGTCTTCCTGGATGATTCCGCAGCATTTCAGTCGAACGCACACCAAGAGTCTGTTCACCACTCGAACCCAGACAACCGCGGAAACGGTCAAGCGCTCACAGTCTACCGATCGCGCACCTCCTCGCAAACAACAACAACAACAACCATCTCGTAAAGGCAAATCAATCTTGGAAAAAGTCGCCGAGGAAGAACCAAGGACTCATCTGGAACCAACTGAAGCTAACGTGGACATCTTGGCCTCAATGACATCAGACTCCGGTGCGAGCCAAGAACAACCAGACGATGCCGAACTTGGTTTGCCAAGTGAGTCCAACATCCTGGTACAAAATTAGTCAACTATTTGATATTGAAGCGAATACTTGTAGCTCAGCGATTGGATGTTGTGTGTTCGCTGAGCTGGCATTGTAGCAGTAGGACGTTTCGTCATCAAGCTAGATGACATCGTCAGATGAGCTTCTTGCGAAGTGTTCGTAATCGTCGTGTTTCCTGATTTTTATAGGTGCTGTTATATGTGCTGTTTCTTTCCTCTTCATTGGTTGTTCTCAAGGTCACACGGCTTAATATTCGGTCAACTATTTAATTTGAATCAAGTTTGAATTTCAGAAATTTCAAGACAAGACTTTAGTCTCATTGTGTACACGGATATTTTGACTCGCCACATTCACAATGGATGTCTCATGCAAGCAAAATTGTCTAACTGTTCATTTTGGCAAACCTCCATCACCAAATCTAGGTTTTTTTATGTTTTACATTCACCAAGTGGTGCAACTGTAAAACCACTTTCTGACCTGCATTCTTGATTTAAAATATGCCAGAGCCTGAGTATATGCCGTGAGAAGCTGGGTAAATTTATACAGATGGTTTTGGGTCATTGTTTATAAAAAATGATTAATTTTTTGCAAGTCATTTTCACCTTGCTCTACAGGCCTGAGTCGACCAAGCCGTGGAACCCGTAGTATGATTCCAGGATTCAGACAATCGCTGACCCATCGAAATCCAAGGAAGCGGATCAGTGCGCAGGAGGGCAGTCGACTGCTCACGCATACGAAAACAATGAAACAAAGTGACCCTATTCTAACAGGTAAACTTATTGGCAGGATTGATATTATGACGAATTTTGTTATCTGTACCATCGTTGCGTCCTCAAGATGCTCTAGCTATCTGTTAAACGATGATCAAGTAGATATTAAACAAGTGGTGCTGGTCGGTTGGGTTCAGTGTATCTCCGAGAGCGTTTAAAGAGTCACATTTACTCCCTAGTCGTAGTGCATGCCTGAGGACCATCATAACCAGACTAGATGAGTACAATCGCGACCAAAACGCTCTGATTGTCCAAACGTTTATGACGATGTCAACACACCTATAGGACATACGATATAGCGTTTACCAACTCACTCAGCGTGTTCGGAAAACCTATTCAACCATTTTCACTCTTGAATTTCACAACACAAGGGAAGGCCGATTGCTCAAACCGTTATCATGGGAATGACAAAAAATACATCAGACCTCTATTACTTATAGTTGAATCACGAAGCTACACAGTGATGTGTCAGTGCCAGTTGTCACTTCCGTCTATTTTGTCAAGCCTTCTCAAGCCAGAGGGCTCAGCTAGAGCCTTCTCTTGGCTGGGCCCATTGTATCGCCGCTGCCGAATCATCGGTGTTTTCCCATTTGTCCCTGTTCACATATAGGATTTCATTTTAACGACTCAGAACTCTGAACTCAGAACTTAGAAAGTTTTATGATAGAAAAATCAGTATGCTTAACAATAACTATAGGATGGCAAGGAATATATATATAAAATAAAATATCTCAAAAATCAATAGGGACAGTCACATACCGCATGGTTCGTCATACACTCATCCAGTTTGGAAGCGAAAACCGCAACAGATTCAATTCAATTCAATTCAATTCAATATTCAATCGAGAATGCGGAATGCTTAAAGCTTTTGAATGTGTTCGTGTTTGAGTAAGGCCATTGGGCTTTAGCAAGTGTTTAAGGGGATGGTTTTCAGTACGTAGGATTTTGAATGTCAACATAAGGTCACTACGTATCGGTCGTTGGGTAAAATTGTGTAGCTTCAGTTTTAACATTCGCTCTTTGAAAGGCAAATTTCTGTACCGGAAGATCAACTTTGTAGCACGATGATAAATCCTGTCGCATGTAATTCTTTCGTACCCCGAATCCATTTGCGTTTTTTATAGATTGTTATTGTGTGGCTTCTTAGAGCTCCCTACTCTTGCCCTGTTTCAGAGGATAATGTTCTTTCGACTATTCGAGAGCTGTTAACCGGCACTTTTTAATTTTCCAATTTCATTTGTTTGACATGTATATCCATGAACGATTTCGATCGAAGATGGTCAACATAATTTCCGCCGTAATCAAGATACCAAATCACAATTTTGAGAGCGAATACATGATTTAGTATCGGTTATCGAGTTTAATCGATATGTGCCGCTGCGTGTACACCTTGCTCGTTAACTCCTTTCAAGCAAACACGTCAATAAAGCAACGACTATTGACATTCTTTGTTTCATAGCTACACGGTGTCTGGTGGCATTCTAGGCCCTGGATTTTAAAAAAATAGATCAATGAAAACAATGTTGCCATTAATTAATTAATTAATTAATTAATTAATTAATTTTAAAAAGAGACTGTGAGTAAGGACAATTCTTTTAATGGGCATCCAGCCATCATAATTCTAGACGAGTGTGCTATAAATTCATCTAAATAGCGGGACCGAATGGTCTAAAAATCGTTTTTGTTATAGTAGCATAGACTGAGAAATATTTGTCATATGGGATAACAATATGTTTCCTTTTATAAAAAGGTTGCTATTGTCGCTCTTGAGTTTTTGCAATCCGAATTTCGCTGAACCTCATTGAGTACAGATACTCGTGGCCGTTACTACTCAATCTGATTCTTTTAGACCGCTGTAACAAAAGAGGTTTCCGTTACTTTTCAAATATTATGAAAGCTTTTCGAAGTTCAAACTAGCCAGCGCGCTCTGCAAGCTTTTATTCCTAATTGGTGTTTACAACCACAAACATTGCACCAGTCATTTTATCCCGCCTCAAAATATGTTTTCCACCTAGCCGTTATTTGTATGGAATGGCACTTGCTTTACCTAGTCACCTTTCACTAACTAATCAATACAAACGGCAGATAAAACTGCGTGCAACACGGAAGGCCCCATATAGAATGCAGTTTCTACGGTTCAAAACGATGCTGCTTCGTTATTGAGAAAAAAAATTTGAAAGCATTCGGCTAGTGCAGTTTCCAGTTATCGCTCTACTTCTGACGCAAAAGCACTCTATCTTTCTCTCTCTAATTGGTTGTATCACTAATCATCTAATGAATCTCTCATGGAGGTCATTTCGTGCTAACAAAGACAGGATCATTTAACCTATTTACCACACAGTGATAGCAGTCAAAGTCAGTTAATATCTTTCAACATGGGTGTTTGCCACTTGTGCCCGGATCGTTATGAAACTTACATCGATAAGCATCTGCTTGTTGCCATGATTGTTAACTCAACAGACTATTCTCGCTTCATAACTATCTACTTTAAAACAAATAGAATTTGTCACCTGAATAACCGGAACTTGTGGTAAGTACAAATTTACTTTGCCCTTCCGTTGAAATGAAAGTTTGTGATTAATCGGTAAGAGCCATTTTGACCGACGTTTTGCTTCTGGCACAGAAGCCCAGTCAGACCAATGTTGTCAACGCGAACAGGGATCAGGATTAAATGGTATTCAACTAACCAAGAACTACACAGCCCATGGCAGGCGCTAAATATGTTTGAGCGTGCTGTTTATGTTTGTGACTAATCATTCTTGTCAAGCCCTTCGAAGTATACACAATGTTGATCACGATGGTTCATAATTGAAGCACTGAACTCATGTTTCGCACATCAGCAGTGCATATCCTCCGCTTCGGGTGGGACTCGAACCCACGTCCCTCACCACTGTAATCCCACGCCTTACGAGCTGTGCTACCGTCTACCGTTCGACCGATAACAATTAAGAGTTTATGAATCTTTCTCCCGACTGGCAGATTTGAGTAGCTTTATTTTCCCGGTCAGTCGTGAAGGAGCCAGCAACATCTGTTGTGGTCGACCAACCGAGCTGATCTTCATGTCCGGTCTTCCCATTGCATACAATGTAAGCTAACACCGATTAGATCAGATGAGCATTGCTGTTTAAGCGTGTTGTGGAGAATACGTTGTTGATGTTTGTTGCATTTGTGAGTATGTTATAATGGACAGGTGAGTTTAAAATCAATCGATTTACCCCCTGCTGTGCTGTGTAATCCCTTAATTGTTTTGCTTGTGCGCAGATTTGATCACTGTCCGCTGACCAATTAGCAATTAACACGTGCGTCCATTAAGGGCGTTATTGATTTTCCGCGTTAGCATATGATTCCCCGACCGGTTACAAACATTTTCCAACTCCTTTCTTACGTTACGATGTGAGAAATTAAATCAGATTAGCAATTGTATTGCTTTTTCGTGTTTTTGTCGGATTTTTTGCCATCCTGACAAGACGGTTGATTTTGCTCGCTTAAGCGCCGAAAGATGTCACTCATTTATAACTCACCTGCCGAGGCTGGGTGCCGACATAAATGCAAGGCGACCGAATATTCGTGTATTCAAGGTTCTAAATCCACATTCTTTAAGGTGCTTGTAACAAGTAGAAACGAACGTGAAGGAAAACATTTTTACCCGATTTTCACACGAAGCCATTCGGGAGACAGGTATCTTTAACTGTAGAACGAATTTTCAAAATCAGATCACAGCCGTTGGTAACCTTTGCCTCAAATAAATAGTGAATTTTTTCCCAGATAAACCCCTTAAAAATGGTAATTCCGCCACCCAAAACGATTAGAAAAAGAGAAGAATTAACTTGTAATTTTTATTTTCAATGAAAACAGTGAAATCGGGACATGCCACCTATAATTTGTTTGAAAAGGTATGCATATCGGTACTTTTGTCTTCAAACGAAATAACACTGGTAGCTGTCCTCTGAAGCTCGGTGTATGCCGCATTGGCGCTATTTCTGCAGCTTGTAGACGTGTCAGAAAGATTCAACGTTTTGTGAGTGAGCTCGTTGCTGAATCCACAACGTTTACGGGAGCATAACACATGAGTATTATTCATGTAAATAATCGTTTCAATTCCATGATACGGTGCCGCAGCACCGGCAAATATTTCAGTACGAAATGAACCTAGATGAGAATTAGAATTCGTTTTGATAGCGTGAGCAAATGTTTAGACATCAGATTGCCAACAATCGCTGAAGATGTGCCTAGTCTGGCAACGAATCGTCCGATGCAAACTCAACAAGCTCGGAGAACAAATTCAAGTAATCTACCTCAGAAATAGTTCAAAATTGTGTGCGTGCATTAAATTTGTGCTGATAGAAGGAGGCGGGTCGTACCCGGATATAACTTGCACTTGTGCCGTAGGATGATGTTTTACAACTCTCCTATTTATATACATTCTAATGACTGGTATTATTATTATTATTATTATTATTATTATTATTATTATTATTATTATTATTATTATTATTATTATTATTATTATTAGTTTTTGGACTTGATCGTTGAACCTTTAACAGCATATCGGTATCGCAGATCAGGTAATTTTGGGATTCATTTTAAAATTTTGGACCTGGTACAAAACATCGTCGCGATTTCATCCATGATGTCCATATTCCTTAATTTCGAAGTAATTTATATGCATTTAGTAATTTTTCACTTCTAAATGGGATTCATCGTACTTTATAACGAAACGATTTTAACAAAAATCTTGGTCATGAGCGTATTGATTTAATCGATAAATGATTTCGCTTATCGTTCTGCTTGTAGCCTCAGCCGAAAGTTTGCATCGGCAAAGCCAAGTGTTGACAAAACGTATCACGTGAGTATTGACGTTGTAACATTACGACATGTTTGGTTCGAAACATAACTGATTTATATATTGTAGTGCTCACACTCCCTCACTTACACTCCACAACTTGTTTCTAGCCGTCATCAGGTGGAGACAGTAAGATATATGGAAGTAATAAAGTGGCTAACAAAATGTTACTTGAATGATTTCAATTTGTGTTCCAAATTGCATCGAAAGATTTTGATTCGTCCAAGTACGTCTCAAAGATTAGCCGACTTCGTATAAGACGGTGCAAAACGAAATTTTTCGCAAATACATCCTAGGCGCCTCCGTGATTTCGCCTACTGTGCTTTGTGAGCCAGCCAGTTATATTTGGAACAGTTTATTCAGTGATTGTGGTGCCCACATCCCCATCACTAACACACAACAGCCAGTTTCTGGCTGCCGTCAACAGGTTGTGATAGTAAGATCAGGTCCACTAAGTCATGATACAGTGGTTTAGTGGTAAACAAACGTATACTTGAATACCGTTCTCAAGTAGGGTTCTTAATAACAACCACGGTGTTCAAATACAGAATTACAAGGTGATTCTTGGTCAAGCACTCATGGCCCTTAAAAACGACCAGTATACCACAGTTTCAAGGCTCACTGAATCTGGTCTTACTGTCTCAACCGGATGACGACAATCAGCTAGAAACCGGTTGTGGTGTGTAAGTCATGGGAATGTGAGAACTACAATATATTGGCCGTTTATAAGCGCCTTGAGTGCTTGATCACTTTTTGATTCTGTATTCGATAATAGTAGTTCTTTGTAAGAACTCTATTTAATAGTGGCATGCAAGTATACCTTTGCCAATTCATTGATTGTTATTCATACAAACTTGAGAACAAACGTCGGGATTATATACCTACCGACAGTAAACTTGGTGTTCGGGTACCTGTAGCCGTTTGAAGAATACATACATACATACATACGTGTCTCTAATTAGATAAGCGTAATTCATTTGGTACTTTCTAGTTTTTTCGGAAACATAGTCTCTTATGGTGAACAGGTATACATGTACGGTTCTGGATAACACTGTCCAAATCTGGACACCCTGCTTCCAAACGATATTTTGGTTCTGGCCCATTTATACCACTAAGCCTTTAAGTTTGCCGCTGGTTTTAAAATGTCATTCGCTGAATGACTTGAATGTTCAGCCCTCAGGACTCGCACATAAAGAAGAGTATGGAGTGACATCATTTATATACAAAATATGGACCACTATTCCGCATTCACCGAATAAGTTACATCAAGGTCTAATCCACGGTAAGACATGAGGTCACCGCTATACACGGGAAATACCACATTCCCAAAACATTACAACTTGTATTTTTCTTATTCAGCGTCTCGGTGTTCTTTGAAATTCGCTCACAGCAGATGTGGTAACCTCAAAACGTTTAGCTTTAGTTAAATTAAAACTGGACGTGTATAAGCAAACAAATCCTGCTCCTCCGCTGTTTTAACCCCTTATCACGAGGATTATCCCGTTATAATGTGTACACATATTTTTGTATCCAAGTTCCCATTCTGTCGTTATTGCCATTTGCATGTCCACTGACTAAACTTGAGTCGCGAATCTTGCTTGCCTACATTTTGTCGTACAAAGTGGCGCATGTATCTCACACCCCACATGCTGCATACCGGGTACGCTTATTTTATACCTTGTCAAACAACACATAATTTGCGCCTGAGCAGCAAAACATATCACAAGAACGAAGTCACGTGAATTTTTCATGAGGTAGCAGCATGCAATCGTTGTGGTATTACGGTTCAATTTGATGGAATATTGTGAATTTACTTTAGTGTTAGACATGGCAGCTTCATGATCATTCCACCAACCGGTTTGCTCACCCAATCTGGTGCACATAAATAATCAAGGCAATAAGATCTATTATTCCGGGTGGTTAACGACATACAGAACAATACGATCAGACAGCTTTCATAGTGAATTGGACATGTTTGCTGTGAATTGTCACGATATTCATGGGTTATAATGAACAGCCTTACACGTTAATATCCGCATCGAAGCGCTGTTCCATGCTTTCAAAGAACTCAGCACCGGTATCGTGCTGTTTGAACTCATCAGGTAGGGACAGTAAGACCAGTATCTGTCTGCCTTGAAACAGTGAAGAAATAGTATCGGAATGAGTAGTGATTTACGCACATGTTCGATAAGACTGCAACAATCCATATTGAGCTCAAAGGAATATGAATTCTAACCAGAAAGTAAGCAATTTGTTTGTTAACTACTGTGCTATCTTTCTCTCGTTTTGGTCAACTGGAAATGAAAGATTGGGGTTGTTGTGCAGATAAAAACGATAGTAATAACATCGGTAGTGCTGCGCTACACATCTTTAACATATCATGGGCGGACAAAGTGACAAATGCAGAAGAGCTATATGAAATTGGTCTACAGACCTTGTTCACCAGACGATGGGTGCTCGGTAAATGTAAAGCATTCGGCTCCCGTTCGTGTCTGGCGTGAATGTATCAGATTTTGCTGTCATAGAGTAATGCATTTAGTATGCATTTAGTAAGCCATCATTTTTGTATTCGTGGTCTGCTTGTGATCCTCAGTCCTTAGAAATTAACTTAACAAGTGATTTTCAATGGGTGTCAATACACATGCATTGCCTTTGTAAAGTCCTACCACCTGAGTATGGAATTTTCCTCAGACTACCGATAATTCCATACTATGTGACCAAATTAGCTACACAAATATTGAAACTGTCGAGAATTACGCATCCTTCTGTAACCGCAATCACCATATATGGATTAAGTATTCCATAATATGGCTGAAGCAGGTATCCAGGATCCGAGGCAAAGTGTTGGGTTTAATATTAATATTATTTTTTGGGGAAAAAGATACGAAAGTCTTCAGTAACTACGATGTTCGTCATCTTGTACATCTATCACCAATTATATGGATTGAATGATTCGAATTATCCTTGTCAGGCAGCAAGCGCCCGTAGCGTCTGATTTTGTTGCAAGGTTAACCATAGTGAGTTGCAATTAGGAAGTCGACCATTGAGCAGACCGGGGTACCGACAGTTGCTCCTTGACAATTGCTCCCCGACAGTTGCTCCGCGACAATTGCTCCTCGGACAATTGCTCCTCGGACAGTTGCTCCTCGGATAGTTGCTCCTTGGACATTTGCTCCTTGACCAATTGCTCCTTGTACAAGTGAACTGAGTTCACTTGAACTCAGTTCCACGGAGATGGAGTCGCCAAGAAAAGTGGTCTTTTCGCTTTCGTTCACACACATAAAAATCAACAGTGGGGTCACTATTGCTGGTTTGAGCTTGAACTCAGTTCACTTGTTTACTTGTTTACTCGGCAACGAAGACCCCTGAATATGATATTGAGACGCGTCTAAATGGAATGGAATCCAGTATACAAAAACTAAATGAACTGATAATAAATGTCATAAAGACACCGTCGTTACCCGTCGTTACTGCCGAAGAGCCGGTAGATAATCCATCATACTCGAGCAGGCCAACATTTGCCCAGATAACCGCGCAGATGGTGACTAAAACGGGGAGGCGTTCATTGGGATCAGTGACTCCTCGACTTAACGGAAACGAAAAAGAACTCAGAAAACCACTGCTACTAAAATGACTGACTCACATTACAAAACAAAATCCGCGGTTGTAAACCTTAGCGTTATATGTACAAACGTGACCGAGTTGCAGGAAACGCTGTTTGAAGCTAAGCAAAAACATGACTTAGCTGAGTGGTATAAACTCTGCAGTCAGATGAGCTTGGCCGCAGTTACTACTTCATCAGTAGTTCGAATAAACCGCCACCTGAATTCTCCTCACAAGGATGATCCTCGCCTTTTAAGAATAACGCTGCAATCTGCGGAGGACGTGGAAAACGTACTCTTAAATGCTTACATTCTTAGAGGTGTTCCAGAGACTACATGTCGTATCCATGCAGACTTACCATGGTGACAGAAAGAATTAAAAGAGTTGTTGAAGGTCAGCAGGGTCGGGACACCGTGAGTGTACTGAAGAGCATTGCCTTTTGCTACAATTTGTAGGCTTCTGTTGCAGAAGAAGAAGGAGAAGACAATCAAGACAGTAGTTTGGAAGATGTTTTACAACAGTGATATTTTTGTGTGCAGTTATCAGACATGAGACCAGGATTTTGTGAAAAACACTAAAAAACACATGGCTTAGTTATTGTTATTGTTATTACAGTGATCTATAGTATTTTATTCACTTTTTATTAAAATGTTCAAAGAAGAAAAATACTTGTCTTCACTTGTATGAATTATTTTCATCGCAATGTTAACCAATCTGATCGTGATCTAAAATTCATAGAGCAATTGGTCAAGGAGCAATAGGGCAAGAAGCAATTGGTCAAGGAGCAATTGGTCAAGGAGCAAATGTCCGAGGAGCAACTGTCCGAGGAGCAACTGTCCGAGGAGCAATTGTCCGAGGAGCAATTGTCGCGGAGCAACTGTCGGGGAGCAATTGTCAAGGAGCAACTGTCGTGGACCCGAGCAGACCGCACTTGCGGTACAAAGACATTTGCGAAAGAGATATGAAAGCTCTTGGCATTGACCCCGCGAGTTGCGAAGAAGTTGCTCTTAACCGCTCACATTGGAGGCATTGTGTGAATCGTCATCTGCAAGCTGGGGAGGAGCAGATACAGCTCTTGGCTGTTGAACGCAGATCACGTTGCCGGCGTGCAACTGACGCCCTACAACCGAGTTCTGACCATCGTTGCAAGCGCTGCGGGAGAGATTGTTCCTCCTGAATCGGACTGATTAGTCATTCAGGAATCTGTAGAACAGAAAATTCATGCGACGATGATGTACATCCATGGTCGACATCGACCGAAGGGAGCCAACAACAATCGCCATTTTTATCAAAATGTGCTTCGCGCGGGTTTAATCCAGTGATTTTGGCCACTGCCAATGCGTCACCACTGCCCACATTATGGAATAGGATACGATTATTACAAGTATGGAGACAACAATTTCAGTGATATTTACATGGTAGTTTATGGTTCCGATCGTTAAGATGCAGGATATGATCAGTGACAAGCCATCATAGTTGTCAATGAGGAGCGGGCAGGACCACAGCGAAATAATAAACGTGTGTGCGGTGGATAAAATATCGTTTTATTAATCCTTTCTCAAGACACAATTAACAGCGCTGAGCTCTACAATGGGTGTATTATCTCTAGAATACCATGTTTTATAACTGAAACATTGCGCCTATGCTAAAAGATGTTTATTATTGTTATTCTTTTTCAGGGAGAGACCCACTTCGATAAACGATTCCTCAAATAAAGAGGGAAAGCAAAAGACCGGTGATCAACAAAATCGATATGATGTGGTTGACCTTGAAATCTCAGCTGGTCCAGCAGCTGCGGCAGCTATCGCGTCTTCTTTGTATGGATCAGGTAAGTGAGATCAAGCTCTCCGTTTTCAACGCTGTGTATGTGTAAGTACTGACGAAATTTTATCCTCTTCAGCCGCTCCATATGTGCATGCTCGCGATAGAGCACGCCAACAGTTGGCCGCACTGGTTGGAATTTCGGGCACAGGCTGCACTACAGATGATCGAAACGTTCTGGATATCCAGTTTGCAGATCAAGAAAATGGTACAGATCCATGTGAAGTGGCTAATTCTGACGAGAAAATGGCACAACTTGAGACATCGCAACCAAAATCTTCCCACAAAGTTGAACGTGACCTTGAGAAAAATGTTAGGGCACCTTCCAAATCTGATTACGTTTGAACTCGTATTTCGAGCTACATTCACGACAACATTCCTACACGTATTATTTATCTTTTCGTAACCATTTGTTGAGTAAAACGGAATATTGCTGATTGAAGTTGTTCTTACAAGTTCGCACACTCTAGTATATGTTTTTAGGTTCTTATACGTTTTACAACAAGAGTCTTTCTATTGAAATTAATGGGCTCACAAAACAATAATGTTGTAATCAAAATTGTATGCTCTTTTCAACTTATCCAAGTAAAATTATAAATTTGAAAACAATATAAAACTCGAACCAAAACGCTTATTATTTGAATTTCGCGTCTAGTCCTGCAGTAGTGTGGAAGTGTGAATTACATCAACGGTCAGAGCGAATAACGAGCATTCGCATAATATGCGCATCACCGAGACAACCGACAACGATTATCGCGAAACAACAATAATTCAATGTATTGTGATGATCATAGCCCCATCCAAAACCCACCACTACCGGTTTCTTGCTGTTTGACGTCATCAGGTGGAGGCAGTAAGATCAGGTTCAGTGAGCCTTGAGCGGCAGTGGTGTGTAAGGGATGGGATGTGAGCACCACAATACATTGGCTTTTTAATATGCGGCTCGTGCGTTTGGCCAGGAATCACTTTGTGATTCTGTATTTGAAAATCGTGGTTCTTTGTAAGAACCCTATATATCAGTGACATACAAGTTTAACCTTTTTTACCGTTTTCCCACGGTTTCCAGGCTCATTGAACCTGAACTTGCTGTCTCCACCTGATATGACACTTTTTCGTCATGACCGTGATGGCCCGGGAGACGGCGTTGCATTGTATTATCACAAGCACCTCAATGTTAATATCATTGCAGATACTGATCTTTCACTCACAGACACGCTGTGGTGTTCGCTTGACCTGGAATCTGGCGAGAGCTGTACAATTGGGGTTATATATCACTCACCAACTTCGACCGTCGATCATAATGATATGTTAGTTGAAAGACTTCAGCGCATCAGCGCTTGGCCTCATGCTCAAATATTGATTATGGGGGATTTCAACCTCCCGCAGCTATACTCGAGAAATCAACACCCAATTAACTCACTGGAACACAAATTTCAAGAAGTATTTGATCTAGTCCCCCTGTACAATCGTGTTTGCAACCACACACGAATGCGAGGGACAGACCGGCCTTCTGTTCTGGACCTAGTTTTGACTTCTAACGAATCAGCTATTGAATTAGTACACTATGAAGCTCCACTGGGACGGAGTGACCATGTGATGCTCGTGTTCGATTATGTCTGCAGTGCATCGAGACACAGTGACGAATCTTAAGTCATCCGTAGAGTCGAGTTTTGGAGACTCAAGAAAGCACTTTGTGAGCTGAATGATGTTCAACTTGATTCTAGTGACTCAAATACACATTATAACTCTCTGATAAACTACCTTCAGATGCAAATCCAGTCGAACTCTCGATATATTCAGAGGAAAGATGTCCACACCCTCCGATTCTCTGTTCGCAGCATAACTAGAAAATAGATTTCATTGAAAAGGCGTGCTTGGGTTACTCATTGCAATAATGTCACCCCTACATCTTGGTTACAATTTTGCAGAATACGTAACAGAGTCACCACCCTAATTCGTCAGGACAAAATACAGTACCAGCAACATATGGTGGAACGAATGGAAGCGAATCCGAAACTATTGTACGAAATTGTGAATGACAGAACCAAAGTTAAACCAGGTGTTTTCCCAATCATGACAGAAGAAGGTTTGACTGTCACAGTCCAAGAGACGGCGGATGCGCTTGCGTGCTTTTACTCTCAAGTCTACTGCCCTAAAAAGCAATTATTGCATCATGAATTATCAAACACTGTAGAACCACTAACTGAGCCCGTGATCGATCAACTGCTGGTAGAGCGACACTTACGTCGATTGAATACAAAGAAATCTCCCGGGAAGGACAATATTACCCCAGCGATTCTTCATGTGTGTTATAGCAAGCTTTCAAATAGCTTAGCTGCGGTTTTCATCCAGAGTCTTGGTGAAGGTTGTGTACCTTTGGCTTGGAAAGCGGGTGTGGTAACACCAATTTACAAAGGTGGCAGTCGTTCTGACGCAGCAAATTACAGACCTGTAACGATGCTACCATGTATTTTTAAAACTATGGAGCGCATTATATCTGAATGCATTGTGGGTCAGCTTGAAGCACGAGGTCTTTTGTCAGCAGCACAACACGGGTTCCGCCGGACCAGATTTTGTCTTTCGAATTTACTGATCACACTAAATGATTGGACGATGTCGCTTGATCAAGGCTATACGGTACATGCTTGTTATATTGATATTTCAAAGGCTTTTGACAAGGTCGATCACAGCTTGCTTCTACAAAAGCTAGTGCGATATGAAATAACAGGTAACTTACTAACTAACTAACTTACTAACAGATTATCTGACCGATCGGCACGTGCGAGTTCGCATTGACGGAGTATTGTCGAAAAGTATCGATGTCACGAGCGGGGTGCCTCAAGGTTCAGTGCTCGGACCGATTCTTTTCCTCTTATATATAAATGATATAACTGAAATAGTGCGATGCAAGCTCGTTCTTTTTGCAGATGACATTGAAATATGGAAGCAAATCCGATCTAATGAAGATTGTTTAATGCTGCAAAACGAATTGGATGCTCTGTATCGCTGGTCTCTAGAGAATCAAATGCCTTTCAGCCTACGTAAATGTCATATGTTACAGCTTGGCCGTAACTGCGAATATACATACCATCTAGGGCACGATATCCTAAATTGGAACACCGCTGAAAAGGACCTTGTAATTTGGATTACTAATAACCTGAAACCAAATATGCATTGTAAAAAAGTGTTTAATCGGGAATGTGGTATATTAGAAATCCTCAGAAGAATTTTCGGGTGGTTCTCACCCAAAACAATTCCTCGTATTTTAAATACTTACATCCATCCAATGATGGATTATTTGATCCCAGCCTGGGCACCGTGGTTGCGTAAAGACATCGAGATCCTGGATCGAATATACCACAAAGCTACAAAGTTAGTTGAAGGGATGCAGCGGGTCCCGTATCAAGAGCGAATGGCCATCCTTGGTTTGCGTGATTTTACACGAAGACAAATGAGGATCGACCTGATTCTGGCTTACAAGATACTGCGGATCAAAAACCATCCGCTTAGCGAACTAATAAAAGTAAACTCCCCTCGAAATACACACAGTCACTCGTGTTGCCTCGAAATACCGCACTCAAGACTTGATTGTCGTCGCTATTTCTTCTCTGTGCGTATCTGCTTTCTATGGAATGCTGTGGAATGTTGTGAATGCAACGACAATTGATGTTTTCAAATCGAAATTGGATGCATACGTCAAACAAAACCCTGAATTTGGCCCGGTGTATTGAAGCAACATGAACCCAGAAAAACATTAACAATGTGATTTTGATTAAATTTTTCTTTTTGTAATAGTTGTCATCCAATGGTACGTGTAAAGCATTAGCTTTTTATCACCATAAAATCT